>SJYC01147076.1:0-68837 GCA_006408675.1 Madoqua kirkii | reverse complement strand
CATTCAGATGCTTATATCTTTCCTCTTCTCCTTTGCTTTTTGCCTCTCTTCTTTGCACAGCTCTTTGTAAGGCCTCCCCAGACAGCCATTTTGCTTTTTTGCATTTCTTTTCCATGAGGATGGTCTTGATCCCTGTCTCCTGTACAATGTCACGAACCATGAATTAGGTGAGTTGTTCTCAGGAACGAGTACAACTAGGCATCACCAGCTTAAGAAAGTGCCAGCTTTAGAAAAAACAAGAGGCAAACTGTAGATAGGAACTGTGTCTTTCTGGATCCCCAGTGGTCTGGCCCAGGGCCTGGTGCATGGCAACACTCACTGTGCGTGTGATGAGTGAATGCAAAGGCTGAGGGAGATGCCAGGGCAAAAGCAACAAAGCCAGTAAAGATGATGAAAGGAAGGCTGAAAGGACCAGAGGCGCCCTAATACAGTCTCCCTGGCTTTGCTTTTCTACGCTCATATTGCTGGGCCTGGGGAAGCCACTGAGCCTTCAAAAGGTGAGAGCCCATGTCTGCGAGAAGTGCTTCTGCCTCCTGCAGCGCCTTGCAGTCTGATAGAGCAGCTCCGAGCACAGTGCCCACTACAACCCAGAACTTGTTCAACAACTATGGCTTTCTCTGAGGAGCTGTGACAGTAACATCTTACAGATCAAATCACTAACATCCGCTGGATCAAGAAAAAGCAAGAAAATTTCTGGGTAACATCTACTTCTGCTTCACTGACTATGCTAAAACCTTTGACTACGTGGATCACAACAAACTGTAGAAAATTCTTAGAGATAGGAATACCAGACCACATTATCTGCTTCCTGAGAAACCTATATGTAGTCAAGAAGTAACAGTTAGGACCGAACATGGAACAATGAACTGGTTCAAAACTGGGAAAGGAGTACGTCAAGGCTGCATACTGGCACAGTGCTTATTTAACTTCTATGCAGAGTATATCATGTGAAATTCTGGGCTGGATGAATCATAAGATTGGCAAGAGAAATATCAACAATCTCAGATATGCAATTGATACCATTCTAATGGCAGAAAGATAAGAGGAACTGAAGAGCCTCTTGATGAAGGTAAAAGAGGAAAGTGAAAAAGCTGACTTAAAACTCAACATTCAAAAAATGAACATCATGGCCTCTGGTTCCATACTTCATGGCAAATAGATGGGGGAACAATGGAGACAGTGGCAGATTTTACTTTCTTGGGCCCCCAAATCATTGCAGACAGTGACCGCAGCCATGAAATTAAAAGACATTTGCTCCTTGGAAGAAAAGCTATGACAAACCTAGACAGTGTATTAAAAAGCGGAGACATCACTTTGCCAACAAAGGTCTGTACAGACCTTTGGGTTTTCCAGTAGTCCTGTACAGATATGAGAGTTGGACCATAAAGAAGGCTGAGCACTGAAGAACTGATGCTTTCAAACTGTGGTGCTGGGGAAGAGAGTCCCTTGGACAGCAAGGAGATCAAACCAGTTGATCTTAAAGGAAATCAACCCTGAATATTCATTGGAAGGACTGATGCTAGAGCTGAAGCTCCAATACTTGGACCACCTGATGTGAAGAGCAGACTCACTGGAAAAAACCTTGATGCTGGGCAAGACTGAGGGCAGGAGGAGAAGGGGCGACAGAGAATGAGATGGTTAGATAGCATCACTGATTCAATGGACATGAGTTTGAGTAAACTCCGGAAGACAGAGGACAGGGAAGCCTGGCATGCTGCATTCCATGGGGTCTCAAGAGTTGGACACGACTTAGCAACTGAACAACAATAACAACATTTTACAGATGGAGGTTCAGGTTCATCTGACTCAAGCCATGGTCCTTTAAACATTCTCCCATGGGTTTTCCAAATTAGAAGGGGATGATCTGCTAAGCAGAAGAGTCTAGAGGCAATGAAGGAAAAAGTACTGGGGTTGGTGTGGGGAAAGGTGGTTAGCTCACAATCTCTATTTATACTAATCATATTCAGATGAAATTAGGGACTTACAAAGAGATTGCATATGTGACTGAGCAGCCGGGAAGCTCTTCAATATTACCAAGTTAGAGACCTGTTTCTTTTGTACAGGTTTTGGATTGCAAATCTGGAGAGTTTATCTGTAGGGCTGTTTTCCCAAGGCCTCCACAACAAAGCCAGGGCAAACAAACGACACATCCCAGGCAGACACTGCAGCCTCAGCTTCTGTTATTTCAGCCTGAGGCACTTTCCATGCCAGCAGGCAGCCCCTTTTCTGTTTTTGCAGCTCCATCCTGGCCCATGTTTGTTTAGGTGTGTTCACTATCTCCAGTTCAGCTGCCTCCTCTCAGGCGACAATAACACTTGGCGTATGTACTAACAAAATGCTGCAACTGTAATTTTGCAGTGGTAGCGTTTGGGGAACCAGATGCCCAATTCTGTATGCTTTGCATATTTATGGCATTGTTCTCATTAGTAATATCCTGCATAACTCTCTCACATCTTAGCCCTAGGGCTTCTCTACACCCAGCCACATTCTCTTGTTAGAGTCCCCCCACCCTCACCTGTTAAACTCATTCCTCACCTCTCTACAATAGCAATAATAACAGCAGCAATAATAATAACAAAATGATACCTTCCTGGCACTTGGGAAGGACTTTTAAAAGTCTAGTGGCTCAGATGGTAAAGAATCTGCCTGCAATGCAAGAGACCTGGGCTCAATCCCTGGGTCAAGAAGAGCCCCTGGAGAAGGGGATGGCTACCCACTTCAGTATTATTGCCTGCAGAACTTCATGGACAGAGGAGCCTGGCAGGTTACAGTCCATGAGGTCACAAGTCAGACACGACTGAACGACTAACATTTTCAACACTTTAAAAGCCTATCAGTTGTAGCAGATGGTTAGCAAGAAAGTATGGTGGAGAGGAGAAAAATATTAATAACAGTATACTAAGATCATTACATCTGGTCCCATCACTTCATAGCAAATAGATGGATAAAAAGTGGAAACGGTGACAGGTTTTATTTTCTTGGGCTCCAAAATCACTGTGGATGGTGACTGCAGCCATGAAATTAAAAGACATTTGCTCCTTGGAAGAAAAGCTATGACAAACCTAGACAGTGTATTAAAAAGCAGAGATATTACTTTGCTGACAAAGGTCCATATAGTCAAAGCCACGGTTTTTCCAGTAGTTGTGTACAGATATGAGAGTTGGACGATAAAGAAGGCTGAGCACTGAAGAAATGATGCTTTCAAACTGTGTTGCTAGAGAAGATGCTTGTGAGCCCCTTGGACAGCGAGGAGATTAAACCAATCAATCCTAAAGGAAATCAACCCTCAATATTCATTGGAAGGACTGAAGCTGAAGTTCCAGTACTTCAGCCCCCTGATGGGAAGAGCCAACTAATTGGAAAAGATGCTGATGCTGGGAAAGATTGAGGGCTGGCAGAGATGGGGGTGACAGAGGGCATCACTGATTCAATGAACATCAGTTGGAGCAAACTCTAGGAGATAGTGAAGGACAGAGAAGTCTGGCATGTTATAGTCCATCAGGTCTCAAACAGTTGGGACATGACTTAGAGACTGAACGATAACAAAACACCAAGAGCAAGCAGCCGGAGACTCTGCTTTTCTGATTCTGTGCAGAAAAGGCATGTTCTAAATCTAGTTTGAGACTGTTGGAACCCCATGGGCATAGAACACACATAAATTTTCTGAGTTTTATTTTCATCATGCCAAGACAGAGAACATGCCACATTTTTAACATATGATCAAAATCCAGTAGGCATCATTCTCATCATCAACTAGCTTCAGAGGAAAGGAAACCTCTCACTCAAGCGTCTCCCCATTCACACCCACAGTTACCTCCAACAACTCCATGACTCAGCCTCACCAAGTCTCAGAACAATTTAGTTGGATACCACCTGTATGTCAAAATATCACAGTGCCATATATGTCAGTACTTAGTTACAAGGTTCTTTCACACTAATAAAAAATCTTCAAGATATCTAGGCAAGTCCTGTTTGGGCCAGCTCTGAAATAAATCCACATATCCCTACCTTCATCTAAGAAAGACGTGCATTCTAATCTGAAATAAACACTGCAGTTTGTGAACCAGCTCTTCAGATGAGTTATAGAACTCTCCCAAGTCTCTCTAGATCCCTAGATGACTAAAGTTTACCCAGACCAAGCTGGATACCCAACATCCCCTGAAATTCTGCAAAGTTCCAGAACTAATGAAGCTCTTCACTACTGTCTCTCCTTGGTCATCCCAGCACATGTAAGAGAGAAAAACCAAATATACATCATTTTTACATACTTATATGGCATATCAATCATTATAGTATATAATAATTTTTTCTTCAGTTCAGTTCACTTTAGTCGCTCAGTCGTGTCCAACTCTTTGCCACTTTATGGATCGCAGCACGCCAGGCCTCCCTGTACATCACCATCTCCCAGAGTTCACTCAGACTCACACTCATTGAGTCCGTGATGTCATCCAGCCGTCTCATCCTCGGTCGTCCCCTTCTCCTCCTGCCCCCCAATCCCTCCCAGCATCAGAGTCTTTTCCAATGAGTCAACTCTTCGCATGAAGTGGCCAAAGTATTGGAGTTTCAGCTTTAGCATCATTCCTTCCAAAGAAATCCCACGGCTGATCTCCTTCAAAATGGACTGGTTGGATCTCCTTGCAGTCCAAGGGACTCTCAAAAGTCTTCTCCAGCACCACAGTTCAAAACCATCAATTCTTTGGTGCTCAGCCTTCTTCACAGTCCAACTCTCACATCCATATATGACCACAGGAAAAACAATAGCCTTGACTAGACGGACCTTAGTTGGCAAAGTAATGTCTCTGCTTTTGAATATACTATCTAGGTTGGTCATAACTTTTCTTCCAAAGAGTAAACATTTTATTCATAAAAAACAAACAAACAGAAAGTTTCCCAACCCACACAGAAGGGTAGAGGAAGTAGGTGTCTGTCCATCCAGCCCAGCCCACGGCCCATGCAGTTTTGGCAGCAATAAGGGGTATGGGGGGAGTGCTGTGCTTAGTCGCTCAGTTGTGCCTGACTTTTTGTGGCCCTGTTGACTGTAGCCCACCAGGCTCCTCTGTCCATGGGGATTCTCCAGCAAGAATATCGGAGTGTGTTGCCATGCCCTCCTCCAGGGGATCTTCCCAAACCAGATCGAATTCAGGTCTCCCACATTGCAGGTGGATTCTTTACCATCCGAGCCACCAGGGAAGCCCATGGAGGGAGTAATGGACCCCAAATTAAAAATGGTATACGTGTGTGTATGGAAAGGAGATGTGTGTAAAAACGGTGAGGAGTAGACGGAAGAAGACAGATAGACACATACACACACACATATATATGTATATATATATATGTACACACACACACACACACATATATGTAATCTATATATGTATAATATTTTACAAATATGAATAGGCTAGAAAATCAAATTTCATCCTAAAATATAAACCATCTATAGAAAAAGCCTAATAGGTGCCACCTTGCCATTAAATAGGATGTCAAGGCTCTCCCCCTTGACATAAGTATATAAGAACCTCACTACAGTTGTGACCTTATAGTTCTCAGCAGAACCTCCTAAGTGGAATAAAAATATGAATTTAATACATATCATTTCCCTTAAGAACCTGAGACTCAGAAAGAAAGCAAGAGAAAGGAGATTGTCAGGGGCAGGTTTTCTATTCTGAATAATATTATTCAATATATTCCTTGGGAAGCAACTACTTTCTGGGCTCTCAGTCATACTCACATCCTTGCCTTCATTCTCAGAACTTCAGAACACCTAGGCCTGAGGCCTGTGTCACCACAGCCCTCCAGCATGTAAGAGTTATACTTCTTCTCTGCACTTTTCAAAGTTATTAACTGAAACATCATGCTCACAAAATACTTCCTACATGGAAGACTTGGGCACAGTTTTGAGACATGTATTGTTCTTTTTTTTATTTTTTTTTTGGTTTCATAGGTGAATTCTATCAAACATTTAGACATGAGCTAATGCCTACCCTTCTAAAACTCTTTCAAAAAATTACAGAGGAAAGAACACTTTCAAACTTATTCTACCATCACCCTGATACCAAAACCAGACAAAGACAACACACAAAAAAGAAAATTACAGGCCAATATCACTGATGAACATAGATGCAAAAATCCTCAACAAAATTCTAGCAAATAGAATTCAACACACAAGATTCAACGTGATCCCTATCAAATTACCAATGGCATTTCTCACAGAACTAGAACAAAAAATTTCACAATTCATATGGAAACACAAAAGACCCCAAATAGCCAAAGCAATCTTGATAAAGAAGAATATAGCTGGAGGAATCAAACTTCCTGACTTCAGACTATACTATAAAGCTACAGTCATCAAGACAGCATGGTACAGGCACAAAAACAGAAATATAGTCCAATGGAACAAGATAGAAAACCCAGAGATAAACCCATGCACCTATGGGTAACTTATTTTTGACAAAGGAGGCATACAGTGGAGCAAAAACAGCTTCTTCAGTAAGTGGTGCTGGGAAAACTAGACAGCTATGTGTATTTTTTTCTAAGCCAAAATAGTATGTTTTGACTTCTGAAATAATGTGGCATGAGTCCTAACTGCCCTGGATTCTTTCTTTTATCCAGACTTCCATAACTAGTTTAAGAAAAGATGTTGGTTATTTTAGCCTAGTAGGATACTTAGCCCCAATATTAGCTGGAGAAATTCTAAATGTCCAAAGAAAGTTCTCTCAAGACTGTCCTTTAAAGCAACATAACTCAGATATCATGGAGTTCATTTCTGTGTGTGGGCCAGAAATGGACGGTGCAGATAATCTCTTCAAAAATGCTACTGAGTAAATATATAGACTCCCAAATAATGTCCCACAGCATATTCTAAATTCAATTTTTCTACTAAAACAATGAAGAAAGTGGGACCATAATTAATCCCTTTACACTGTGCTCTAGAATTAAACTTTAAATGTTGTTACACAATTGTTGTTGTTTAGTCACTAAGTTATGTCCAACTCTTTTGCAACCCAATGGACTGTAGCCCACCAGGCTCCTCTGTCCATGGGATTTCCCAGGCAAGAATTCTGGAGTGGGATGCCATTTCCTTCTTCCAGGGAATTGTCCTGGCCCAGGGATTGAACTCTCATCCCCTGCATTGGCAGGCAGATTCTTACCATTGAACCACCATTTAAGAACCTATCAGGGGCTTTTTGAAATTCCCATCATCTTTGGTTTTAAATGTCATATAAAGGATGGATATTTTGAATATTCAGCTAATGCAATAGAAGTCCTGCAGGGGGGAAAAAAAAAGTCTGTCTTTATGGTGGCTTCTGCTACTACCTATCCATGTAAGCTATTTTTGCTGACGTGACCATGGCCTCCATGCTGCCAAGTCCACCTGAGGATGTCAATCCTCCTCTTACCTGACTTCTGACAGCATCCACCACAGCTGCTCACTCCCTGCCTCTAAGAGCAGTCTTCCCTTGCTCGGGGATCGCAATCTCTTCACTGTCGTTATATCACTCATGCACTTTTTAGATTTGTTTTTTGATTCCTCCCACACCTGACCTCTCTATGCAGCAACTCCCCAGGGCAGTCTTGAAATCTCTTTTATTTCAACTCTGTACATTCATCCAAAGTGATCTCATGCATTCCCATTGCTTTAAATACCACACTAGCAATTCACAAATTTATAACTTCAGCCTAGACCTATTTACTGGCTCCAGACTCATTTACTTAATTACCTATTTGTCAGCTCTAAAGCTGGCTCACAAGCATCTGAAACAACCTGCCTTCAGCTGTGTTCTTGATCTCTAGGCAATGGCCCCTCCATCCATACTACCTTTCTGGACTCTTGGGGGTCATCCTCAATACCTCCAGCTCCTGCACCCTACCCGTCACCCCACCCCTTTCTCTCCCCACCACCATTTAATCAAATGCCCACTGTCTCTTGCTGGACCACTGCACTAACCTCCCAAGCCCTTGTTGCTGCTTTCACCCCATCTCTTTTCCAGCAGCAATCAAAGAGAGGTCTTTAAAGTACAAATCTTAAACATGATCTTAAAACCTTCCAAAGGCTTACTCTGAGAGTGGTTAACAAAGTCTATGAGCTTGGAGAATGATGGCATAAACTCTTAGATTAGAATTATTTTTTATTTTTCACTGATGTATCACTCCATGAATTTGTATATATGTATGAAATGACAACCCACTCCAGTACTCTTGCTTAGAAAATTCCATGGATGGAGGAGCCTGGTGGGCTACAGTCTATGCAGTCACAAAGAGTCAGACACAACTTCATGACGACAATGTGAGCAAGATATAGAACATTTCTTATACTCCAGGAAGCTCATCTTCTGCCCTGCCCCGACTCTTTCCACAGGTTATTACTTTTCAGGCCTTTATTACAGTGGATTAATTTTGCTTGTTCTTGAACACCATACAAAGTGACTTATAGAGATTTTTTTTCCCTAAACTATATCAAACTCTTCAAATGCTCCTGTACGTTCATGATGAGACCAGCTTTAAGACAGTAACATCCTGGAGTCACCTGAGTCAGGTGTTCAGCTCCAGAGTCTCAAGTCCCTGCAAGAGCTTATTAATTAACAAGTGAGAATGAAATCCACACAGCATTCCAGATTAAGCTGTTCCCATGAACTGTCCCTAGGTATTTAAGAAAACACAGGGATTAACATTTCTGCTCATGGGCTTTGAGCCAATGTGGATAACTAATCTGCCAGGCAGATTCACTCAGGGTACTCTTCTGATCCAACAGAGACTTCAACCCGACAGAAGTTGACAGCATGAGTGCAATGTACAGTTACAGCCTTAATAGTGGAGGGGGACTTTATCAGGCTTAAGGTCTTACTGGGTGAGTTGTGCTACAAGTATTAGGAATTAACAAGGATGAGCTGTGGTGGGGCAGCTTAAATCTGGATAAAGCCTCATCGGCACCCATTCACCATTATAACTTTATCCTGGAGAAAGGTTATTAAATCTCTATTTTTAAGGAAAAATCCCTGATTTTGTCCTCTGTCCAGAATAAGGGCCAATTCCAATAAAGAGCCTAGGGAAGTCAGCCCCCTGGGACATCAGCCTTTCTTGAGACCTGAAGTCCAAAGAGATACCTTCCCAAGGTTTGGAATTTCTAAAGCCTTTTTGCACAGGAAGCAGAGCCCTTGGGGCTTGTTTTGGCTCCCTCAATGGTCCAATACCATCCCTCAGGATCAAGAAGAGAAATCCCAAACCTAAATTAGGATTGACTGGGAGTATTTTGAAGATTTACCCAAGTCTTGAAAGGTTGACAAAATAAATCTTACCAATATGCAGTCACAAAGAGTCAGACACAACTTCATGACGACAATGTGAGCAAGATATAGAACATTTCTTATACTCCAGGAAGCTCATCTTCTGCCCTGCCCCGACTCTTTCCACAGGTTATTACTTTTCAGGCCTTTATTACAGTGGATTAATTTTGCTTGTTCTTGAACACCATACAAAGTGACTTATAGAGATTTTTTTTCCCTAAACTATATCAAACTCTTCAAATGCTCCTGTACGTTCATGATGAGACCAGCTTTAAGACAGTAACATCCTGGAGTCACCTGAGTCAGGTGTTCAGCTCCAGAGTCTCAAGTCCCTGCAAGAGCTTATTAATTAACAAGTGAGAATGAAATCCACACAGCATTCCAGATTAAGCTGTTCCCATGAACTGTCCCTAGGTATTTAAGAAAACACAGGGATTAACATTTCTGCTCATGGGCTTTGAGCCAATGTGGATAACTAATCTGCCAGGCAGATTCACTCAGGGTACTCTTCTGATCCAACAGAGACTTCAACCCGACAGAAGTTGACAGCATGAGTGCAATGTACAGTTACAGCCTTAATAGTGGAGGGGGACTTTATCAGGCTTAAGGTCTTACTGGGTGAGTTGTGCTACAAGTATTAGGAATTAACAAGGATGAGCTGTGGTGGGGCAGCTTAAATCTGGATAAAGCCTCATCGGCACCCATTCACCATTATAACTTTATCCTGGAGAAAGGTTATTAAATCTCTATTTTTAAGGAAAAATCCCTGATTTTGTCCTCTGTCCAGAATAAGGGCCAATTCCAATAAAGAGCCTAGGGAAGTCAGCCCCCTGGGACATCAGCCTTTCTTGAGACCTGAAGTCCAAAGAGATACCTTCCCAAGGTTTGGAATTTCTAAAGCCTTTTTGCACAGGAAGCAGAGCCCTTGGGGCTTGTTTTGGCTCCCTCAATGGTCCAATACCATCCCTCAGGATCAAGAGAGAAATCCCAAACCTAAATTAGGATTGACTGGGAGTATTTTGAAGATTTACCCAAGTCTTGAAAGGTTGACAAAATAAATCTTACCAAGCATCTGTTACTAGAATCTTGCACTCTGCACCCTTTGACATCTCAGCTAAACATGTGCTAAGCATATCAGCTGATGAAGCTTTCTGATGCTGACTAAGTGGCAGTCATGGTTTTGTTGGAATGATTCCTGACACAAAAGGCACTCAAAAAACGCTGGTTACTGATACAAAGGAGGAATTATCATTGACCATAGTTTTGCTTCCTAAACTTGAAAGAAAACTTGCTTACTCTTCAGTGTGAAGTGTTGGGAGGTTAGGAGGATAAGAAAGTCTTGTGGATAAAATCATCACCCCATCCTCCTTTGATGAACTAAACCAGAACACTTCCTACAGGGAAAGAAACCTATTTCTTTAGACTATGTAATAGCAAATAAGTCTACTTTCTCTTTCTTTCTCTACATAAATGTCCCTTGAACCACTGTGCTGGTAAACTTCATTTAGCCTGGCTTAAGATGCATGGAGGGCTTCCCACATGGCTTAGTGGTAAAGAATCCACCTGCCAATGAAGTTGCTGAAGGTTCGAACCCTGGGTCAAGAAGATCCTCTAGAGAAAGAAATGGCAACCCACTCCAGTATTCCTGCTTGGGAAATCCCAACGACAGACGAGCCTGGCGGGCTATAGTCTACAGAGTTGAAAAGAGTCAGACATAACTGAGCAACTGAGTGCATACACATGCAAGATGCATGGAAAAATCTTCCAGATCCTCTGGTAAATGAAGCCATGGATAGAAGAGAAAACCCTAGGCAGGGCCAGACATTCTCACCTATGTTATTCAGCAGTGATTGTTCTGTAAATTGAGAGTAAACTCATGTGAGCCAGGATCCCAACTCCTTTCCTGTCCTCTCTGACTTCAATCCTGTGAAGACTACTCATCTTGATAACTAAAATTGCTATTGGTGATATCATCCTTAAGGTATAATCTGAATGTGCTTTCCAGGGCAAGATGAGCCCACCTTGCCAGAGAGCACCTGGCCAGAGAATCGTACGCCAGAAATATCCTGATTCCAAAGCTGCAATTAAGAACTGTCACAGAAATATCACAAAAGGTGATTAACCCCAGTTTCTTTTTTCTTCCCTTTTAAAATATCCTTAACTCCAAGACCAAGGTGGAGTGGTTCTGTGGCTTGTCTGCCTCTCCTTTGCCGGGTGCCCTGCAAAGGAATACTCAGTTCAATTCAGTTGCTCAGTCATGTCCGACTCTGTGCAATCCCATGGAATGCAGCACACCAGGCTTCCCTGTCCATCACCAACTCCTGAAGCATACTCAAACTCATGACCATTGAGTCAGTGATGCCACCCAACCATATCATCCTCTATGGTCCACTTCTCCTTCTACTTTCAATCTTTCCCAGCATCAGAGTCTTTTCAACTGAGTCAGTGTTTCACATCAGGTGGCCAGAGTATTGGAGTTTCAGCTTCAGCATCAGTCCTTCCAATGAATATTAAGGGCTGATCTCCTTTAGGATGGACTGGTTGGACCTCCATGCTGTCCAAGGGTTTCTCAAGAGTCTTCTCCAACAGCACAGTTCAAAAACATCAATTCTTCAGTGCTCAGCTTTCTTTCTAGTTCATCTCTCACATCCAAACATGACCACTGGAAAAACCATTGCTTTGACAAGATGGACCTTTGTTGGCAAAGTAATGTCTCTGCTTTTTAATATGCTATCTAGGTTGGTCATAACTTTTTTTCCAAGGAGCAAGCACCTTTTAAATTTCATGGCTGCAGTCACCATCTTCTATGATTTTGGAGCCCAAGAAAATAAAGTCTGACACTGTTTCCACTGTTTCCCCATCTATTTCCCATGAAGTGATGGGACCAGTTGCCATGATCTTTGATTTCTGAATGTTGAGCTTTAAGCCAACTTTTTCAGGCTCTAGGTGAGTGATCATGCCATCATGATTATCTGCATCATGAAGATCTTTTTTGTACAGTTCTTCTGTGTATTCTTGCCACCTCTTCTTAATATCTTCTGCTTCTGTTAGGTCTATACTATTTCTGTCCTTTATTGTGCCCACCTTTGCATGAAAAGTTCCCTTGGTATGTCTCTAATTTTCTTGAAGAGATCTCTAGTCTTTCTCATTGTATTGTTTTCCTCTATTTCTTTGCACTGATCACTGAGAAAGGCTTTCTTATCTCTCCTTGCTATTCTTTGGAATTCTGCATTTAGTTAGTTATATCTTTCCTTTTCTCCTTTGCCTTTTGCTTCTTTTCTTTTCATAGCTGTTTTTAAGGTCTCCTCAGACAAGCATTTTTCCTTTTTACATTTCTTTTCCATGGGGATGGTCTTGATCCCTGTCTCTTGTGCAATGTCATGAACCTCCATCCAGAGTTATTCAGGGACTCTGTCTATCAGATCTAATCCCTTGAATCTATTTGTCACTTCCATTGGCTAGTCATAAGGAATTTGATTTATGTCATACCTGAATGGTCTAGTGGTTTTCCTACTTTCTTCAATTTAAGTCTGAATTTGGCAATAAGGAGTTCATGATCTGAGCTACAGTCAGCTCCCAGTCTTGTTTTTGCTGATTATAGAGAGAGCTTCTCCATCTTTGGCTGCAAAGAATATAATCAATATGATTTTGGTATTGATTATCTGGTGCTGTCCACGTGTAGAGTCTTCTGTTGTGTTGTTGGAAGTGGGTTTGCTATGACCAGTGTGTTCTCTTGGCAAAAGTCTGTTAGTCTTTGCCCTGCTTCATTCTGTACTACAAGGCCAACTGTCCATTACTCCAAGTTATTTCTTGAATTCCTACTTTTGCATTCCAGTCCCCTATTATGAAGAGGATATCTTTTGGGGGTGTTAGTTCTAGAAGATTTTGTAGGTCTTCATAGACCCGTTCAACTTCAGCTTCTTCAGTGTTACTGGTTGGGGCATAGACGTGGATTACTGTGATACTGAATGGTTTGCCTTGGAAATGAAGAGATCATTCTGTCGTTTTTGAGATTGCATCCAAGTACTGCATTTCAGACTCTTTTGTTGACTATGATGGCTACTCCATTTCTTCCAAGGGATTGTTGCCCACAGTAGTAGTAAAATGATCATCTGAGTTAAATTCACCCATTCCATTTTAGTTCTCTGATTCCTAAAACATCAATGTTCACTCTTACCATCTCGTTTGACCACTTTCAATTTGCCTTGATTCATGGAACTAACATTCCAGGTTCCCATGCAATACTGCTTTCTACAGCATCAAACTTTACTTCCATCACTAGTCACATCCACAACTGAGTGCTGTTTTTGCTTTGACTCTGTCCCTTCATTCTTTCTGGAGTTAGTTCTCTCCTGATTTTCAGTAGCATATTGGGCACCTACCGACCTGGGGAGTTCACCTTTCAGTGTCCTATCTTTTGCCTTTTCATACTGTTCATGGTGTTCTCAAGGCAAGAATACTGAAGTGGTTTGCCATTCCCTTCTTCAGTGGTTTGCCATTCCCTTCTCTTACTTTGCAGCAAACATCCACTGTTACGAGTTTGGTTACACCCCACAGGCATATGAGTCCTTTGCTCAGTATCACAACTAAAAATGAAATTTCCTCTAAAAACAAGCTTTAATGTTCTAAAAGCTGAGGCTAAAGAAGTCACAGAAGACATTGTGTAAAATGAAGAGGAGAAAAAAAATAAAAAGGAAACCAGGTTAAAACTTGTAAAGGGGCTCTGGAGAAAACAGCAGGCTCCATTGGTTTATTTAACTTTTAAATCTTATTAAATTTTTTTAGATGCATGTCACCTTTCATGGTTCACTCAGTTTTATTCGTACTTCTATAAATAGGTACTCTATGAATCCTGATAAATGACAAAATCTTGTTGGACTTCAATAAAGAAATTAGCATGTTAATCTTGAAGATCCTGCCGATAGAAACAAATGAAAGCTGATTTTCTGCCAACCTCTACTGCCTGCAAGTTACTCCTCCCTCCCCAATGCCTGGTCCCTCCCTGCCATTCTTGTTCTTTTCTTTGGCTCTGTGTTTGTAAAATCTGGCATCTTCTCAAACCTCTCAGATCTGGCTCTCTTGCAAAAACAAACAGAAGCTACCTGGAGCCCTTGATTCCCACTTACATTCTTGCCAAAGGTCAGAGGATACCAGAGCTGGTGGCAGCCAGTCAAGCCCAACATGGGACAGTCTTTATCTACCAATACAGTGTTTTCCTGTCTCTGAACATGCCAGCATTTATTTCTCTGACATTATAAATGGAAACATATGTGCGTGCATGCTCAGTCATGTCCAACTCTTTGCAATCCATGGACTGCAGCCTGCCAGGCTTCTTTGTCCATGGAAACATAGGTACTTGCCACAAATCTGAAACTAATAAATCTAAAAGCTGAGTGTAGAGCTGGGGCAACAAGTAGACAACAGCCCATACAAAGCTCATAAAAAAGTAGGCAGGGGTGGAAAGGGAAGACATAATCTTATATGACCTACACAGCATCTGGAAAACCAAGATAAGTTTGATATCCAGGTGGTTGGATCACATGGAATGCATATTTAAATCATTAGCAATTCACATGAAAGCACTGCTGACTTTTAAGGGATTAGTTGGTTTGTAGTTTTCTAGCTGAAACTCCCATATTTTGGCCACCTGATACGAAGAGTTGACTCATTTGAAAAGACTGATGTTGGGAAAGATTGAAGGCAGGAGGAGAAGGGGACGACAGAGGATGAGATGGTTAGATGGCATCACCGACTCAATGGACATGAGCTTGGGTAAACTCTGGGAGTTGGCAATGGACAGGGAGGCCTGGCATGCTGTGGTTCACGGGGTCACAGGGAGTTGGATGTGACTGAACTGAACTGAACTGAAACAGACTTTGGTAAAGAGTAATATCAGTTTAATATATGCCCCTAACAGTCAGACATGACTTAGTGACTAAACCACCACTACCACACACATACTGTTCCATCTGTAAGTTCCACCTCTGCCTTGACAGTCAGGGTTAAGGTCATCTAAGTTAGTTTGTCCATTAACAGTATTTTTGGGCCACCAAGAAGATGAGAATTGGTTTCTAGGAGGCAAAAAAGATTTAGGTAATGGCCCTCCAAAACCTAATTCTGCTTGGTAAGATCTTATTCCTTAGTATTTAATTTCTCTCATTAGAAAAAATTTAAATTATTTTTCCTCTTGATGAGGGAGAAATAATGAAAAAAGAAGCTGAGAAACACTACTCTAGATGCTTAGAATTGTAGATGATCACACAGGCAAGAAAATGAGCAAAGACAGCACAGTGAAACCTGCAGACACTAAAGTAACCTAAAACATCCCAATAACTGGATCCTAGCATAAACTAGAATCCATTTCTGCTCCACACTCCAGTTGTGGAACAGAACTAAAGAAATCCCAATGGCAGGTTATGACACAGCATTAGAAACTCTGAGCTTGAAGTCAGAAGACCTGTGTTGAGTCAGCACCTAACACATGATCACTTCTTGTGTGACCTTAGAGAAAAGTTACTTATTAACTGTGGTCTTTCTGCTTTTCTGTAAAAAAGAAAAAAACGCCAGAATCAAAAGGTAATTGCAGTAATTAAATGAGATCATATTCACTTTGCAAACAAGAAGCTGCCGCTCTGTTGAAAGATAACACCAACTGACAGAAGTATTTGAATATTGGAAAGCTCTGTGTGGGCAGAGGATTATATTACTAAGCCCATAGTTGAGACTACGAGAATTACTGCTTCAAGATGATGTTAGACTGAGTGTGAAAGGGCTCCTTACAGGAATACCATGTCCTAAACAAAACAGCAATGACCTAATGAAATTGGTCTATTTTTAAGGGGATAGGAAGAGACATTCAGACCACAGAGAAATGATGAGAGAAAAATCTCCTTTCTTATCTTTTTCCATCAACCAAACCAGTGGTTCTCAGCCTAGCTACACTTCAAATCACCTGGGGCACTTCTGAAAACTTTTCAAAAATGTCTGAACCTGGCAGATTGTATGACCTCTATAAATATTTATTGAGTAAGTGAGCATTGGCAAACTTGCAGTGAGGTAAGCATCCTCATACACTACTAGTGGGAATGTAAATTAATACAGTTTTTAAAGAAAGCAATCTGTTAATACGTACCAATTATTTTTTTCATTTTGTTTGGTTTTTACTTTGCTTTTGTTTTAAAGTTCATCCCCTTGGTTGACTAATTCTGCATCTAAGAATTCATCCCAAGGAAATAATCCAATAGAGGAACAAAAATGTACACTTAAGGATGCCTATCACACTATCATTTTATGTTGGGATATTACCCCGTTCAGTATAGTTGGAATTGCCTTGAACGTGTATCAAATACTTCAGCTCTGTAGACCATACACTATGGGTGTTTAAACAAAAGAAACCATAAATCATTAAAAAAGAGCTCCTTTTTAGACAGGTATCATCTCAATCCCAACTAGACATCCTGCAGCTCATTAGTATTTAAAAAGTTGAGAACCTGCCAATCAGTTTAAGTCTGCGTAGGTCACATCTTAGCCTTCCATTGTCCTGATGATCTCAGTTCAATTTAGTTCAGTCGCTCAGTCGTGTCCGACTTTTTGCAACCTCATGAATCGCAGCCCGCCAGGCCTCCCTGTCCACCACCAACTCCCAGAGTTCACTCAGACTCATGTCCATCGAGTCAGTGATGCCATCTAGCCATCTCATCCTCGGTTGTCCCCTTCTCCTCCTGCCCCCAATCCCTCCCAGCATCAGAGTCTTTTCCAGTGAGTCAACTCTTCGCATCAGGTGGCCAAAGTACTGGAGTTTCAGCTTTAGCATCAGTCCTTCCAAAGAAATCCCACGGCTGATCTCTTTCAGAATGGACTGGTTGGATCTCCTTGCAGTCCAAGGGACTCTCAAGAGTCTTCTCCAACACCACAGTTCAAAACCATTAATTCTTCGGCGCTCAGCCTTCTTCACAGTCCAACTCTCACATCCATACATGACCACTGGAAAAACCATAGCCTTGACTAGATGGATCTTAGTCGGCAAAGTAATGTCTCTGCTTTCGAATATGCTATCTAGGTTGGTCATAACTTTTCTTCCAAGGAGTAAGCGTCTTTTAATTTCATGGCTGCAGTCACCATCTGCAGTGAATTGGGAGCCCCCCAAAATAAAGTCTGACACTGTTTCCACTGTTTCCCCATCTATTTCCCATGAAGTGATGGGACCAGATGCCATGATCTTTGTTTTCTGAATGTTGAGCTTTAAGCCAACTTTTTCACTCTCCTCTTTCACTTTCATCAACTAACCTCAAAACCAAATGGCAGACAATGAGCAATTAAAGCACCATAAAGAAAAGTAATCTTGTAGGCAAAGGCAGGACAGGCAGAAAAAAAACAATCACATTCACCTCACTGGCTTTCTTTGTAAACTGCTGATCTCCTTGAGTTAGGACACCCCAGGATTTGCAATTCAGCCCCAGCCTAGGATTCTCCACCACAAATGACAAGCATCTTCAATGGATTCATTGCCCCGTTATCCCTGCAATGCGGGAAACCTGGGTCAATCCCATCCCCTAGAGAAGGGAAAGGCTACCCACTCCAGTATTCTGGCCTGGAGAACTCCACAGACTGTATAATCTATGGAGTCACAAAGAGTCGGACACAACTGAGCAACTTTCACTTTCACTATCCCAAAGAACCCCACTGAAAAGCTGCTGAAATCACCGTGCAAGCCTTCACCAGCCCTACTCTCCTGCAGGCTATACAGTAATACCAACATTCCCTCAGGAGCGCGATGAGAAAGATTCATTAAAAAAAAAAAGCTCTATGCCAGAGACTAAATTGTGAGCTCAAGGTTTTTAGTATCAATGATCCAAAATATAAGAATGATTACTCAGAGGGCAAACGGGTATTTTTATTTTTATCAAATGTGTTCATCGAGTAGGTTAAGCTCATACTCATCAAATGAGTCAGATATCATAGCTAATGAGCCATGTAACCCTGGTCCACGAGAATGTGGACAATATACAGGCAACAAAATACATAATGATAAACAGCATACCCGTGTGCTTGATACATCTCACAGCACTTTCACAAATTTATTATCTCTTAGTTCTGGAGGTATAAAGTCTGAACCAGGTCTCACTGAGCTAAAATCAAGGGTGAGCAGAGTTGTGTTTTTTCTGGAGGCTCTAAGGAAGAATCTTTGCCTTTTTTAGCTTCTAGGAGCCACCTGCATTCCTTGGCTGGTGGTCCTTTCCTCCATCTTCAAAGTACATCATTCCAACCTCTGCTTCTATTAATTATCTCTGCTCTCCTCTGCTTGCTCATCACACCACATTCTCTGCTCTGACCCTTCGGCCTCCTTCTTATAAAAACCCTGTGATTACAATGGGTCCACCAGGACCATCATGACAGTCACTCATCTCAGGATCCTTAATCACATCGACAGAATCTCTTTTGCCATGGAAAGTAACACTCACAGGCTCCAGGGATTAAGATGTGGACATTTTGGAGGGATCACTATTTAGTCTGCCTCGGGTGCCAATGAATCCGATACAATTGCTGAGCTCAAGGAGTTCACAGACTATCAAATAAAACTTATTTTTAAAAAATATTGATAAGACATATTTTTTAAAAAGAAAACGAATTCTAGCGCTCATCAAACACCACCACTCAGGGCTATTGCAGAAGTATAAACAGAGTGCTCTGGATTAACAGAGGACAGATCCATGTATCTCAACCAAGAAAGGAAGAGAGGGCCTCATGAGAGTGACACATAGAATCAGGCATCAATATGTGCTTAAACTTGTGGTTAAGAGCTTCCCAGGAAAGCACATGAAAAAGCTAAATATTGAACAGGCTGGTGTATTAGAGCCTGGGAGACAAAAGGTGGAGAAAATAACAGAAGGAAATGTTGAAGAGAGACACTAAGGTCATATCATAGTGAAAGAGAGGGCCTTTACAGAATTAAAAGACATTGAAAGCTGCTGAACCCATCACTCAGATGTGTGTTTACAAAAAACACTCTGCAGGCAGTGAGGAGAGTGAATTGCAGAAAGCAGACCTAGCTTACAAGCTCCTTGAATTGTCCTGAGAAGAAAAGAAGAAAGATTCAATCAAGGAAGCAATATAGGAAATGAAAGCAAAGTGGATTTCAGACACATTTCCAAAGTGAAATCAACAGGACCAAGTGAATACAAGATGGAGACAAAAGAGATGCTGAAATGACTAGCTCAGGCAGCTGGTGGATGTTGATGCCAATAAATGGTCCAAAAAAAAAAAAGAAGAAAGAAACAGAAAAAGAGAGGGCAGTTAATGGAGGGATGTGTTTCAGATGCACTGATTAGAACCTTTATGGAGGGGTAATTCTGAATGTTTACTGAAAATGGAAAGCATGCAAATACAACATCAACGTGTCTGAGAGACTGAAAAGATCTGACATTTGGAGTCAGAGGACCTGGGCCCTGGTCCTTTCCCCATATTTATCAGTTCTATGAGTTTGGATAAGTTGCTCAAATTCTCAGGACCTTGGTTTCCCTCTCAACAAAGTGAGAGGTGAGGGTATTAGATAATCATTCAATTTCCTTCTCATTCTAACTTATACAGGTCTAACATCTGAGTCATTATTTTCTTCTCAAATACTTCTCCCAGTTACTCGATATTAGCCGCTAGAAGAGACTCTGATGGATTCTGATTTTTAAAAAGAAAACGGCTAGAGCTTGAAAGGGGAGGACAAGGGCACTAACAACCACTGCAGGCCTACTATGCACAAGGTACTGTGCCTGCCATACTCTCACCACACTGCTTCTCCCATAGGCATCCTGGAAATGAACTGTGTCATGAAAATCAAAGACGGGAAACTAAATAATAGCTTCTACTTTCTGTTCCACTTCATTTTTTGTATTCTTTCCCCAAAATACTCCTTTCCTGTTAGCCTTTAAAATGTGCTTGTGCCAATAGGGCAAAATGAATTTTCTTATTAGATATTGAAAAATTACATGGGGAATCATGAGAGCCTAGAGAGGGAGGAGACAAGTGATTTTTAAAGTCTTTTATTCAAAGAATAATAAATTGAGATAGTACTCTAATGAGGTCACTGGTTTTAAAAGGGAAAATAACTTAAAACTAGTCAGTGGCTTCTATTGAGTTTAGCTGTAATTCTTAGTGATTTAGCGCAGTAATCTTGTGGGTTTTCCAAACAATGGATTCACCCTTCTTTTCTACCCCACAAAATTCTTATACTTCCCCCAGACAGGAGGACAGGAGAATTCATGTCCTCTTAAGTTTAGGAACAGGTAACAAAAAGACTGAAAATATTAATATCCATAATTAAATCAATATTCCATAATTGGATACACACAGTATGTTCATATGTGTATATAGGCATGTATACATGTGTGTATACATGTGTGCATACACATGTGTGTATGTGTACATGTGTCCAAATAAGACATATATACTAATGTGTATGTAAAACCACTCCCTGCTCAGGCCTCTATCCTACTTTTTCCATGTTCCACTTATAGCCACACGTGCCCTTCACCACAACTGTGTTCAAACATATGGCCTCTTCCAGCTGACCGTGCTGCTTTACACCTGTGTCTTGATCCTTCTTTCTCCCTTCTTGTCCTCCCAGGGCAGATGGCCCCCTTCGGTTGTCATCTTCTAATGAAGTCTTCCCTGATCTTCACCACTCCCTCCTTTGCGTTCCACCTTCTCTCAAGTCTATAATTCTTTTCTGAAAGTTTGTTATTTGTCCATATCTCCCTAATCTTAAGTTTTCAGAAGTAAAAAAGGAAGGCACCCAATTGATATTTGTTGATTGAATGGATGCACTTGATAACAGAAGAAGAAACATCATGATTTGGTATCTCTAAGGCAAAGATATATTCCTTTCCTCAAAATCCATTTATAGACCCAGAGAACAATTTTGTTTATTATCAATAATTAGAAGTAAGAATGTCCAGAGGTAGTGCTGTTTTTTAAATATAAAATATTTAATGACATTCAGGGCAAACAATGAACCATGTACACAATGTGGTCAGCAAAACTTATTTGATGATTTTTTTAAAATTATAGTCATTCTGCCATTATGTAAACAAAAAAGAGTAGAAATTAAAACTGTATGTGTGTGTGTGTGTGTGTGTGTGTGTGTGTGTGTGCATGTGCGCGCTCAGTCCTGTCTAACCCTTTGTGACCCCATGGACTGTAACCTGCCAGGCTCCTCTGTCCATGGGATTTTCCAGGCAAGAATACTAGAGTGTGTTGCCTAATATTCCTTCTCCAGGGGATCCTCCTGACTCAGGGATCGAATCTGTGTCTCTTGCATCTCTTGCAATGGCAGGTGAATTCTTTACCACTGTGCCGCCAGGCAAGCCTAGAATTAAACTATGACCACCTTAAATTTCATGCCACTGTTGGAAGATAATCTGTAATACTAACACAGTGGGACATTTATTTTTGTTCCATCTGTGCTGAAACAGCTACAGCTTTAGCCTTCAGAGATATATTTATGGTCGTTATCCGTCAACAAGCCCAGAGAAGCAGTTCTCAGGGAGTATGATCATCATTGATGGCAGAAATAAAGTGAACATGTTAACATGTGCTGGGCGAAACTATTATTAATGTGTTCACCTACAGAGCCACCCTGAAGCACATTCAACTGAACCCTGAGAGAGTCAGGGAGCTGCATCTAAACTCTCCCTCAATCTTAGGAGACAAGGCAATTTTGAGCAAAAAGTGCTTACTCAGGGTCAGTTATAATGCAAACATCAGACTGTGATACAGGCACTCAAAGTTAAAGCTCATAAAGCTCCCTTTAATAAGAGAAAAATCTAATTCAATGGTTAAAATGCCAATCAGGGCAGGATAACTAGGCAGCAGCTGAAAACACAAGATTTAGAAATCAACTGCAACTCCTTTGGGGATGCATTACTGCTGAATGGCTGTCAGAAGCAGAACATAAGTGAGCTGAGTGAGCACCATTAACTTGGGGGAACAAAAGAATGACTCTTATTTAAGTGAACACACAGAGGATCCCACTAAATTTTTGAAGAGTCACATGTTAAGTGGGTTTAGAAATTTTTCTTAGCCTAAAAAGTATGTGCAAATGAATTTGGATAATGAAAACAAATTAGGAAATATCAGTTCAGTTCAGTTCAGTTGCTCAGTCGTGTCTGACTCTTTGCAACCCCATGAACTGCAGCACTCCAGGCCTCCCTGTCTATCACCAACTCCTGGAGTTTAGGAAATATAGCAAAACCTAAAGTACAGTTTCTCCAACATAAACATATGTTATACATACCTAAAGAATCAAATATCTCCTAAGGTATTCATGAAATTGTGGACTCATGATTGATCTATTCATCCTGAGAAAACATTTAGCCTTTAGAAAAGGACATTATTTCCTGGGCCAAAAGCACACTTCATCATTTGACCTTTTCATCTGCCTTTTGCACTGCCAATTTACTCGCCATTCTGAAAAGGAAGGCGGCATCACTGGGACTGAAGGGAAAAGGCCAGAAGAGACCTGCTCTAAATCACTGACCCAGGAACTCTCCTACACACACTATGTCTTGTCCCAGGTTAATTCACTAAACCATGAAAAGCCACGGCATGCAAGGTAGATGTGACAGGAAAAAGAAGGCATCTGGAAGAGGCCAGTAGTCATGGTTGGTGAGAAAAAGGTGATGTGCTCACAAATGGGGGAAGGAAAACATCTCACGTGGTGCAAGCTTCCCCAGCCTACACGGAGTCTCCTTTTACCAAAGGAAAGAAAACGAGCCACCAATGACAAGTACAATGTGGGTCTACCCAGGGCACAGCTGATTGGTCCAAGTTGACATCCGTCCCAGTCTCCACCAATCAGCTCTCTTCTTCAGGACTACTGATTCTGGGAACAGACAGCGTGAGTCAGTCCCACATACATGGTGGCATAAACTATGAGATGTATACATCTCAGGAGCATCTGAGGTCACCTTCTCTGCACCTGGGGTGCAGTAAGAAAGAATAGAAACAAGGTCAGAGAAACCAAGAGATAGGATGAGAATACTGGATACATTCAAATCCTTGCTGGTGAGACCCAGTTATATAGCCTTGGTCTTCCAGCAGTTTTATTGACTAATTCTTCCTTTAATTAATCCTCCATTTATTCATTTAAGAGAGAGGTGACAAAGTCCAACACCATAAAAATATACTATTAGTTAAGCAGAGTGTCCCAGAGTGCAAAGGCAAATCCTTATAGAGTCCAAAAAGAATAATGTAGGGGTAAGAAAAAGATCCATTCTGCTCCACACACAAGATAATCCTTGAAAAATAAATTTTTCTAAATTAACTTGAGTTATTTTATTAGTTAATATTAAATATTGGAGTCAAAATTAGATATTCACTGCTTGTAAATAAGAATCAAAATATCTGATAAAAATTATAAAAAGATTTAATGCCTGAGTACCTATGAATATAATAGGAGCCTTAGAGGGATGAGTAGATTGAGAAGCAAAGACCTCTAAGATTCAAAGCCATCCGAATATGTACAAGTCCTTCTTCTCACTGATTGTGGGATTCTTTAGGAACTGATCACTCATGTATGTATATATGCACATATACATACATGTAGGTTTATGTTTATCAAGTTTTAGCACCGGAAGTTAAACCCAACATCTCCACTCCCTGATTCAATGCAATCTCGAAATGATGTGAGTTGACTGTGAAACAATTTTGCAGCTCTGAGAAGTTTCCAAAGTTTTTAATTTTCTAAAACTGTATGTGAGACTTTGAGAAAGCATATAAAATGCTAATGTGATATATATTGTAGGTAAAAGCAAATAAAATGTTGATGTGATAAGACTGATTAGAAGACAAGGTTTCATGCAATCAATTAGAATTGACACTGGTAAGCAGATTTAATTCCTGTCATATCAATGAACACTATGTACCTTCACAAAAGGTGGCATCATCAAAAATACATAATGATAGTAACAAGTTTTGATATTTGGAGAGGGAACATTAAGACTCAGGCTAGTTTTCTTGGGTCACATCTGGGTAGCCTATACTACCAGTCTGAAACATCAAAAACATCCTGTATTAACATTCAATATACCTTTGAAAAGATGAAGCCATTCACCAGGATTGAACTTTGCCCCACAGGAAAAAATATAATTAATCTAGGCAACTTTTAATTAAACAAACTCTAGTTCTCTTTAGAACAGAGTTTCAACAGCTACTTCAAAACACACAAATGCCCTACATCTCACTGTCCATGGGTTCTCAAACCTCCCAAATCTGTCAATTCTCAGGGCTCAAGAGCTCCCAAGGCAAACAAATCGCCACTTTCTGAGTAAATGAACGGAAGAAATAATTTTCAGCAGATTCTACCATTATAAAAGCCAACACTGTCCAGAACTTCTTCTCCAGATTCAGCAGATTATTAATACTCCTGAACACCTATTTAATCTTGAAACAGACCAGCTTTTTCATACAGTAAAGTGTCAGTTTCTCTCCCAGCCCCCTTAACCACAAAGTGGAGGGAACGGATGAGCACAAGTGACTGAGGGATTCACTTCACAGTTTTCCATCAACATAGAGGCACAAAGAGGCCAGAGAGAGCCAGCTGCGGCCCTGTCTAGTCTCTTGTTCTTCCAGGTGCCACCTTGCCTTTTCTCTTCAAATGCCATAGGGAAGAAGTGACCCAAAAGGCTTGAGCTGTCAGGAGCAAGCTCCATAGCCACCCTCATCACCACCCGTACCTCTCACCTCCCTTAAGCACCAGTGTCATCTGTCCATAGAGATGGAGCACAAAGTGGGCAGGGCAGAGAGTGGATCAGGAGGAAAGAAGCCCAGAATCTTCTGTTTGCATCTTTCGGACACCAGTCCCTACCTAGTTATACCTTCTCATGCCAGACTTCAGGATAGAACTCCTTTTAAAAATAGCCTAACACACTGCTAATTTTGAAACTGGTTTTGTGAGTGAAGCTTCCATGTCCTGCATGGAGGGCGGAACAACCGTGCCTGGTTCCTCATTAAGCAACGTTTTTATCACAAGCCCCACTGCTTTTACCATCATCTGACCGGTGCCAGAAAGTTTGATTTACAAGCTTTAGAGTTAGGCTTGAAAAGAGCTTTTAAAATGTCTCAAGGAGCAGATTTTATTTTAATAAGCACATTTAGGTTGTTTTGAGTCAAGTTCAAAATTCAAGTCACATATGAACAATTTTTATGGGGGGGGAGGAGGAACCTGATGTTCAGATTCATTTGCCTACCATTTGAAGTAATTCATCTTTAAAATTTCTGTGAAAATTCTACAGAGTTGCCCAGAAAACGGCACCAACCATCTGTAAGTAAAAACAAAAGCTCTCTATAGTATATATCACAGGTTCAAAGCACTTTGGCATCGGCAGATTGAATACATTATTAAAAGAATTTAACTGCAAGAAGAGCTACCATAATTACACAGCAGCTGGTCTAATGTTGACAAAACAACTTTTAAAGGCTTCCAGAAGCCTTAAAGGCTAATCAATTAAAAAGGCATGAATAGTAATGTACATCCTATTCTTAACACCGGAGCTGCATCTTCTGCCAATACAGTGAGGGTTTCATTTTAGAACAACCATTTCTCGCATTCTACAATTAAACCAAACACGTGAATAAATTCTAAGTTCTGTCTAGGTGAAACTATTATACTTAAAATAAAATAACTCCATAAAACTTGATTATAAACACTGAACTTAATGAGTATTTCCATACGGGCAAGTTCTTATCAAAATGCCAACAGCTCATGCCAGAATTTGTGCTTACTTTACTAAGAGCAGGCAAAAAGATGGCTCAGTTTACTGTCTACACTGGCCAATAGCACGTTGGAGGCAAAAAGAATGAATGAATGAAAAACTGAATGGATGTTGGAATGAGTCTTTTGGCAGCATCCCAGGTACACTGACTTACTCCCCTTGAGATCTGCCCAAGTGGTCATATGGAATGGCCTTCTCTGTCAACCCCTTTGCCAATCCAATCGCCTTGTCTCTCAATCCCTTACATTTGGAGAATCAGAAAGGATTTATGTATCACTGTATCCACCCCTTTTTAGGACCCTCAAACTTTTTTTATACAGGGGCAGATAGCAAATAATCTAGGCTTTGTGGGTCACATGGTCTTGTCACTACTCACCTCTATGGTTACAACATGAATGTAGCCCTGTCCACTTAACCGGCACGGCTGGGTCCTGGTAAAAATTTATAAAAGGAGATAGGGAAAGGATCTGGACCAAGGTCAGTAATTTGCTGACCCCTGCTCCAGCAGCACAAGTCCCCTCTTTCCCAGGTGGTACGGTGATTAAAGAATCCACCTGCCAATGCAGGAAACACAAAAGACACAGGTTCAATCCCAGGGTCAGGAAGATCATTGGAGAAGCAAATGGCAACCCACTCCGGTATTCTTGCCCATAAAATACCACGGACAGAGGAGCCAGGCAGGCTGTGCTCCAGGGGGTCTCAAAGAGTCAGACATGACTGAGCACGGACGCATGCGTGCATGCTCTAGCAGCCTGGATTTCCTCTTCCCCATTCAAGATGCAGGAAAGCTCTTTGGGGACCCCTCCAGCAAAGGGGACTAAGCTGCTCATGTGGCCTCTTCTACTTTCTGAAGTTTTCTCTTCTCTCGACTTAAATGAGTTTCCCCATAACTGGCAGCCACAGTCACATTTTCATCTTCTGCTCAGCTTTCCACTCCTAAATCATGCTCCCTTACCACAGGGCTCTGCACAAATAGGCCTTCAAAATCATCTAGTTAGGAAATAACCACCGAGTTTGCCTTCTGGAGCCCCAGAGGGGAAGCATGGTACCTCTTCTACCTGACGGCCCTTTATGTCTTTGAGGACAAGTGCAGGAGACATGCGTTCACTGCCTGACGCTCCTCTGGGATCTCTCTCACAGCATGTTTTATTGTTAGTTTTCTTCGGCCATCTACACAGATTTTTCCTTCTCATTTAGATAGCAATTGAAGCGTGGTCCCTGGAATGTAGGCTCCATTTGGTTTTATGAGTAAGAGTGACAGAATGACCACAGGAAGACCAATCAAAAAACTTTTTAAAAACCTTTCTCCACAAATTCAAAAGGGACAGCTCCTCACTGCAGTGGGAAGACTGCTGGTATGTAGAATTCTTCCGAAGTGAGCACTGATTGCTGAGAGGCAAAAGCCCTCCTTCTCCTCTCGTCTACCACCCATCGGGACCCAGGAGCACCATTCTAACGGGGTGCGCTTTGTAACACCAACATCCCCTGAGAGTTCTGAGACTGGGCCTACTGGGGTCCTGGTCACACACTCAATCCTTCTTCTTGGCCAACAGTGGCCCTAATTTAGTCAGGTTAATATCTTGTGCTCGGTATCCCTCTCCTTAAAAATCCCCACCACAGAGTAATACACTATTAATTTAAAAATCAAAGTTTAAAAGAGTCGATTATTGAATGTCTGCTATGTGTTTTCATATAAATACCAATGGTGTGTGTATTGCTCCATGTGGAATTTTAAAAAAAGAAAAAAAACTGGTACAAATTGGACTTCCTAGGTGGTCCAGTGGTTAACACTCCATACTGCCAGTGCAGAGGGCATGGGTTCAATCCCTAGTTAGGGAACTAGGATCCCACATGCTATGTGGCATGGCCAGGGATTAAAATTGATAAATGAAATAAAAATTTTAAAATAAATAAAAATATTTTAAAATAATAGAAGAAAGAAAATCCTACTGTGTAAAAAAAGAAATGGTACAGATGACTTATTTACAAAACAGAAATAGAATCATGATGTGGAAAACAAATGTGGTTACCAAGGGGTATGGCGGTGGGGGATAAACCTGGAGTCTGGTGTTGGCCTATATACACTATGCTGCTGTGCTTAATCGCTCAGCCATGTCTGACTCTTTGTGACCCCATGGACTACAGCCCACCAGGCTCTTCTGTCCATGGGGACACTACTGTATATAAAATAGAAAACTAATAAGGACCTACTGTTATAACACAGGGAACTCTATTCAATATTCTGTAGTGACCTATATGGGAACTGAATCTTAAAAAGAGTGAACATACGTATAACTAATTCACTTTGCTAGAAGTAGAAACACATCGTAAATCAAGGAGACTCCAATAAAAAAATGTTTTAAAGAAATGTTATATATATATTCTATCCATCTTATTCACAAAAGTATAATATTCATAAAGAATTATTTAAATGATTTCTTAAACAGAAAAAAATAAATTAAAATGAAAAATGAAAAAAAATCCTTAAGAGCACTGCTTATAATTAAGCAACCATCCTCTGGGTCTCTCACAGAACCCTTACTTTCAAATAACTAGTGAGATGATAATCTCACAACATATTACTTCTAAATATTACCCCAGGATAATTCTCTTTCATAATCAGTTATAAAATATTTCATGATTTAAATAGGCTATTCTTAATATCATCCTTTCTAGTACCAAAGGTCTTTAAGACTATAGCAATGACTTAACTCTTCCAGGGTCACTCTGCCTTTCTATATTCCTTCTCCCCACTTCCATGAAGGATGGGGAGGAGGTATGTCATGAAGTCCCAGCCCGTTCCAGTCACTAGAAGTTACCATAAGGGCTGCATCTGGACAAGAAAGATCTGCTTGTGGGCCTTTCATTAGGGTGGTGGAGAGGCCCCAGCAAGGAGATGTTGGGCACCTGTCCATTCCACGCTCCAGGAAGCCCAAGACCCACCATCGACTTGGCTGTGCTGTCCAATTTAGCAGACACTAGCTGCATGTGGCCACTTAAATTTAAGTAGATTAACATTAAATATAATTTAAAATTCAGTTCCTCAGCTGCATCAGCCACGTGTCAGTAACTCAGTAGCCACATGTGGTCAATGCTTCTATACTGACCAGTGCAGACTCAGAATATTTCTGTCACCACAGGAGAGACTAGAACATTCTACTGGACAGCGCTCAGTCCACTGAGCTGCTCACTGATCACTACTCTCCAGCCAACACCTGTGTGCGTTAGCTGCTCAGTCGTGTCCAACTCTCTGCGACCCCAGGGACTGTAAGCTCTCCAGGCTCCTCTGTCCATGGAATTCTCCAGGCAAGAATATTGGAGTGGGTTGCCATTCCCTTCTCCAGGGGATCTTCCTGACCCAGGGATTGAACCTGGGTCTCCCACACTGCCAGAAGATTCTTTACTATCTGAGCCACCAAACACCTAGGGGGCTTCATGAAAATCTTAAAAAGAGTGAACATACGTATAACTAATTCACTTTGCTATGAAGTAGAAACACATCGTAAATCAAGGAGACTCCAATAAAAAAATGTTTTAAAGAAATGTTATATATATATTCTATCCATCTTATTCACAAAAGTATAATATTCATAAAGAATTATTTAAATGATTTCTTAAACAGAAAAAAATAAATTAAAATGAAAAATGAAAAAAAATCCTTAAGAGCACTGCTTATAATTAAGCAACCATCCTCTGGGTCTCTCACAGAACCCTTACTTTCAAATAACTAGTGAGATGATAATCTCACAACATATTACTTCTAAATATTACCCCAGGATAATTCTCTTTCATAATCAGTTATAAAATATTTCATGATTTAAATAGGCTATTCTTAATATCATCCTTTCTAGTACCAAAGGTCTTTAAGACTATAGCAATGACTTAACTCTTCCAGGGTCACTCTGCCTTTCTATATTCCTTCTCCCCACTTCCATGAAGGATGGGGAGGAGGTATGTCATGAAGTCCCAGCCCGTTCCAGTCACTAGAAGTTACCATAAGGGCTGCATCTGGACAAGAAAGATCTGCTTGTGGGCCTTTCATTAGGGTGGTGGAGAGGCCCCAGCAAGGAGATGTTGGGCACCTGTCCATTCCACGCTCCAGGAAGCCCAAGACCCACCATCGACTTGGCTGTGCTGTCCAATTTAGCAGACACTAGCTGCATGTGGCCACTTAAATTTAAGTAGATTAACATTAAATATAATTTAAAATTCAGTTCCTCAGCTGCATCAGCCACGTGTCAGTAACTCAGTAGCCACATGTGGTCAATGCTTCTATACTGACCAGTGCAGACTCAGAATATTTCTGTCACCACAGGAGAGACTAGAACATTCTACTGGACAGCGCTCAGTCCACTGAGCTGCTCACTGATCACTACTCTCCAGCCAACACCTGTGTGCGTTAGCTGCTCAGTCGTGTCCAACTCTCTGCGACCCCAGGGACTGTAAGCTCTCCAGGCTCCTCTGTCCATGGAATTCTCCAGGCAAGAATATTGGAGTGGGTTGCCATTCCCTTCTCCAGGGGATCTTCCTGACCCAGGGATTGAACCTGGGTCTCCCACACTGCCAGAAGATTCTTTACTATCTGAGCCACCAAACACCTAGGGGGCTTCATGAACTGTCACAGTCTGCTGGGGCTCTGCTCTGTACCTCCCTAAAACCCAAAGAAAAATGGGGATACAGAAATGTCACACCTGGTTAAGCCAAACCACTAACACCAAGCTATTTTAAAGGCATTCTTCAAGTAAAATGAACAAAGAAATGCATAACTTGCTCTTACCTCAGGGAGTTCTGCCAAAGTCCTCAGCTTTCCCAATTTCATGAGAAACTTTAACCCAGAATAAAAAATGAGACTTGATCCTCATCTAGATTCTAGTAAAAAGTGAAGGAGAGGGAACAGAGGCAAAATTTTTCTCACCATTTGTTCTGAAGTTGACATCCTTTGTATTATTTTATGGTCACTTTCGTTTTAATTATCATTTTGCACAAAAAAAGAAGGCAGAGGTCTTTTTTTCTTCCTTTATAAAACATAACTCCAAAGTTCCAATGAAAGCATTAAAATACTTACAAGGCTTAGATTTATCACCAGGTAAGTAAAGTCATTCAATATCTGCCTCTACATAATGCAGCATATAATTTTTTCCAACTTACTGAAATTGCTATCTAAGATTCAAGAACAAGAGAAAGTTGCTAATAAATTTAAAATTTCCCACACCGTGACTTTGGAGAACATAAAATTATGAGAGGAACTAAATTCAGATTCCAAGCTGCTTTCTGAAAGATGAGCTGACCTCCCGATAGTCTATAAAGTCTGTGAAACATCTGCTTTGATAACATATGTACTTAAAATTCCCCACATGTCAGTTTCAAGTTATTCATAATATAAGGCAGCACCAGCTGCAAGGATAAGGGGAAGAAGCTGTTGCTTTAGTGTCAAGAAACACTCAAGGTTTTAATGACACTCAAGACTCTATCAAGTGCATATTGTGGTCCTGGGAAATAGAATACAGACTGTAAGTCTCAGCCCTTCCACTAGTGAGAAAATTCTACCCTGATCTTGATAAGTTTCCCCTTACTACCTTCTCACTAAGGGGCAAGTGTTTAATTCTTTTACCTTTTAACCAAATGCCTTCCCTTTGTTATTTCTAACCCTTCAAATATCATCCATTTGCAAAGACCAGTTCCATTTTCACACTTTCCATGAAAGTTGCTTCATCTCTTCTAACCCACATATTCCTCACTCCTCTCAGTAGTTATAGAAAAAAAATATCGCTTAATTATCCTCATTCTGCCCTGATAGACCAATCTGATCTCCTCACCCATACGGGTTAGCTCCCATTTCCTGGCTTTTACAGAGAGAGTGAAGACCCCCAATTATATCTTCAGCCCAGATCTCTCTCCTGAACCACAGTCATATCCCCAACCACCAACTCACTGTCTCTACACGGAAGCCTGATAAGCATCTCAAATGTAAGGTGTCTCTGGATGACGGGCTCCTCTTGCAAATCTGCTCCTCCTCAGCTTTCTCATCTCAGTACATGACAACTCTACCCTTTTAGTTCTCTGATCCCAAACCTTGGATCCATCTTTGACTCGGCTTCCTCACTCATGCCCCACACCCTACCTTTCAGTAAATCCTTATCTCTTCCATTCTTTTCAAACAGACAAAGGATGCCCCCTCTCACCACCTCCACTGCAACCTCCACTCCATGTTGGATCTAAACCAAGGTCATCTGTATTGCTGCAATAGCCTCCCTCAGCCTTGTCCCCTCCTTCCTAATCATACATTTAATCAGGTCATTCCTTGGTGGAAATTCTTCCAATGGCCCAACTCTCTCAGTCCAAAAAAAGAAAGAAAAGGAGAGAGAGAGAAGGAGGAAAACATCTTTTAAGACTACCTGATGGAAGGGCTGCCCTCTTACGTCTTTGACCTTATATTACTCTCTCCTTGGCTTACTCCACTCCCACCATTGTCTCTTGCTGTTTTGAGAGCCAGTGACTTCTTGATGCCAAAATAGCACCTTCGCATTTCTGCCTGGAAGGCCCTTCCTGCAGAAGTCCCTAAGGCTCTCTCCCTGACCTAGTCCCATGCTCATGTGACACTTCTGCGTGGGGCCTCTGGCCACCAAACTTAAAGTTACCGACTGCCTCCAGCTCACCTCTGACATACTTTCTCCCTCCCTCCACTTTAGTTTCTCCGTATCACTTAGCGTCATCTGGCATGCTGCATATTTTATTTATGTCCTTACCTTCTGCCCCAACCCTCTAGAATGTAAGATCTATGAAGACAGGGATTTGGGGGAGAGATATTTATTGGTTTATCCCCAAAGACTTTTGCTTATTTCACTCACTATTGTGTCTTCCCTGTGAACTGTACTTGGCATGACTTCTCAAATATTTAGAGACAGAGAGAGAAGACACCCCAAGTCCATGAAGACAGTTGCCCTATCTTACCCTCTCTATTTATTTACCCAGAAAAGAAGCACTAGTTGCCTGATTATCACCATGTTTGCATTGGCAAGTATAAAATATTTAGCCATTCAAATTTTTGGACTTGTTAAATGTAGACAGTGTTGCTGTAATAGTAAATGATGTAACTATTTTTTAATGATTTCAACATTATTTAAACATAAGTTTATAATCTATTCAAGTGTGAGCAATTCTCAAAGTCACCAATAAGAGACAGTTTCTTAAGTGCTGTCCCCCAAATGACACAAACACTTGCCCAAAAAAAGATGGGTAAGGGAATCTTAATACTGTCATTTGTTGGGTAAATTACAGCAAATAAAATCAGCTTCTATACCAAGCCCCCAACAAGTCATTTGAGTTCTTTTGTCATTAGCTTGATTATTAAAACAAACAGGTGATCTTAATAAGTCAACTCCACTGTGCCAAGTGATGCTATTGGTAATGTCCTAGACAAACTGTTAGGGAATTACAGACATTGGAGGAATGCAACAGAGAAACAAGGAGCTTTCCCCCAATCCTGTTTCAAAGAGAAGGATATATATACACTCTTGTTTCTTTTCTTTATTGAAGTATAGTTGATGTACAATATATGTTACAGGTGTACAACATAGTGAGTGATTAGTAATTCTTAAAGATTATACTGCATTATGGTTATTATAACCATATTGCCTATATTCCCTGTGTTGAACAATATAACCTTGTAGCTTATTTTAGTTCAGTTCGGTCATTCTTAGTTATGTCCGATTCTTTGCGACCCCATGGACTGCAGCACACCAGGCCTCCCTGTTCATCACCAATTCCCGTAGTTTACTCAAACTTATGTCCATTGAGTCTGTGATGTCATCCAACCATCTCATCCTCTGTAGTCCCCTTCTCCTCCCGCCTTCAAACTTTCCAAACTTTTCCAGTGAGTCAGCTCTTTGCATCAGGTGGCCAAAGGATTGGAGTTTCAGCCTCAGCATCAGTCCTTCCAATGAATATTTAGGACTGATTCCCTTTAGAATGGACTGGTTGGATCTCCTTGCAGTCCAAGGGACTCTCAAGAGTCTTCTCCAACACCACAGTTCAAAAGCATCAATTCTTCAGTGCTCAGCTTTCTTTACAGTCCAACTCTCACATCCATATATGACCACTGGAAAAACCATAGCTTTAACTATGCTTATTTATTTTATATATAATAGTTTTTACCTCTTCATTCCCTACCCCTGTCTTGCCCCTCCCCCATTTCTTCTCTCCACTGATAACCACTAGTATGTTTTCTCTCTGAGTCTATTTTCTTTTTTAAACAACTCATCTTTAACTAAGGAGACTTACTAGTCAAGAAGTCTAAAAAATGCCTAGTCTTTCTACACATCCACAGCACAGACTATACAATATCAAGAATCAAGTACAGACCAAATGCAAACAAGATTCTTTTTCACAAAAGGTGACAAGCTTTATGCCGAAAGCTTTATGGAAATTAGCATACCTAAACTGACTGAGCATTCCAAAGCAGAAATGCTGCAGCATGCCAAAACAAACCCTTCTCAAGGGTTTGAAGACCCTTGGGTTCAGTCCCGCAGAGAGCATCTCATTCCCATGGGAGAAGACTCGGGTCTCCTCCAAACTTCATTGAGCTGCTGCAGTACAGAACCAACTACATCTCTTCGGTTTGGTGAAACCTGTACAAAACTTTTTAAGTAGAATTCTTTTATCTGTGTATCTTCTGAAACAGGAAAATGAACATTAAACACTAATTAGCATTACGTTGGCAGGCTATAAAAAATTTACTTTTAATTGTTAAGAAAAACAGCCTGTATAGTAGATAATGGTTACATTACTGGCATGACAGTGCGGCAGTTACAGGAAGCACTGCTCATTAACTAATCTGTTTTATTTATTCAGCAAACACTGAGAGAGTAGGGAGATTCTCTCTCTTTAGATATCTGCTGAGCATCTAGTTTGTGCCAGTGCTTGCAATGTGCAGTGAACTAAAGTGCTGCTCAAATGTGTAAGGGAAGAGAAAAGTCAGCCTCTAAATATGAGAAAGCTGAATGTAAAAATCTAGGCACAGTGCCACTTGGAATCCTCACTGAGACAACTCAAAAAGGTGAGGAAACATGCGTCTTATGAGTCAAGCCAATATCATAATATGTATATTATCACTTGGGAAAAAAATAGATAGAAATTCTTTACTAAATTTCAAATCTCAATTTAGAGTTTAAAAATATAATTAAATGCATACAACTAATTCCAATTCTTTTAACAAGACAAGAAAAACTAAATAGAAATATTGATGTTTCATCAGAGATAAACCTGAATTCAAATAACAGAACATTTGACAAATATTCTTAACATTTTTGAATAAGGGTGGAGGATAGACAATCAAACTTTAGAAACAGTGCCACATGTAAATTTAACTGTAAAAGAGAAATTATTATCCTATTTTGGCTTTTGTATCCTAACATTATCTAATAAATTATTTCTTTAAAAACACAGAAAGAAAACTAAATTCAGAGCTCACCGAAAGTTGTCTGCTGTGGGTTACCTGTAGAGGTTTGGATTAATTCTAATTTCAGAGAATTCAGAAAGTGCAATGATGACAAAATGAAAAAAAAAATGTTGTGAATCCTTATTACTTCTTTCTAACTGAGAATTAAGTCCTATTTCCCCCTATTTCCCCCAACCGCTAACAACCTCTGAAAGATGAGTTACCTCAGCACAAGGATCCAGACCCAGCTATGCTGGACCCTGGACTCCTGCCTCCTCTGCCCCCCCCACCTCCCCCAATAACCATACCTTTTACCAGCTCCTCATCCAGCAAAGGAGGAATCTGACAGGAGCCAAATAGAAAGTCCAAGACTGGGGCTGGCGAGAGAGGTGTGCTAGACATTGCCTGTAATCCTGAATTGGAGGGGAAGGACAGCACACATTTTACATACCTTCAGTATTCATCATTTCATCTTTATGCTACAACTCTGAGATTAATTGCACTGCTTTGCTCAGAAATGCCTCTGCCAGGATGAAATCTGGATCTTTTATAAATTGTTCCTTTGTGAAATATTATCCCCTCTCTATTCTTCTGTACTCATAAACATTTCAATATTTTTGTTAGGGTGTGTGTACTGGGGGTATTTGTCATTTGTGTTCTGACTGCCTGTGACTTTATGTCATCTAAAATATACAAGTTTGGGGAAAGTGCACAGCATGCAGGTTTGCACTGTCTCAATGTCATCTTAAAGTAGATGCAGGGATTTTTCTAACAGTACATTTTTGATCAAAAGGTTTATACAATACAAAAATTCTTCAAGATGAAAGGCAAGGAGTTAGCTAGAAAAGAAACAGAAAGAAAGACATACTATGTAGCTGTACATTCACAGAATTTAAAACCGAGAAGAACCTCAGGCAACAGCTAGTTCAGTATTTGGTGTTGCACGGAACACTGACTCAAAAGATGCACCTTCTCCGTGGGGTCCATTAGCAAACATGTTTGCGATTCACTGAAGAGTACACCTCCTTTCAGGTATGTAGAATGATCACTCACTTACTAAAAGTCCTCAAAAGTCTTACATTTGAAAAGCAGTTAACTCACTGTATCCCAAACACTTTTGACCATTGTACTTCCCCCTGCACCCCCTAGCTATCCCAAAGAACCAGTATCTCTTCCTGCAGACCCTGCTTTAGAAATGCATGTACAATCATTTTACAAATGAGAAAAGAGACATTCAAAGAAGTTACCTGGCTTGGCCAAAACCCAGGAAGGAATTCAGTTCACTTCAGTCACTCAGTCCTGTCCAACTCTTTGTGACCCCATGAACTGCAGCACTCTAGGCCTCCTTGTCCATCATCAACTCCCTGAGTCTACCCAAACTCATGTCCATTGAGTCAGTGATGCCATCTAACCATCTCATCCTCTGTAGTCCCCTTCTCCTCCCACCATCAATCTTTCCCAACATCAGGGTCTTTTCAAATGAGTCAGTTCTTCATATCAGATGGCCAAAATATTGGAGTTTCAGCTTCAACATCAGTCCTTCCAATGAACACCCAAGACTGATCTGCTTTAGGATGGACTGGTTGGATTTCCTTGCAGTCCAAGGGACTCTCAAGAGTCTTCTTCAACACCCCAATTCAAAAGCATCAATTCTTCCGCACTCAGCTTTCTGTATAGTCCAACTCCCACATCCATACATCACTACTAGAAAAACTATAGCCTTGACAGGAAGGAATCAGTGGTTGATAATTCAGCAAATAGCCAGATGAGAGCTTAAATTAAAAGTGGGAAATAAGCGAAGGCCCCAACATCTTTTTGTTTCCACCCATACTTCACCTCAAAATCATTGCCTCTTCTGTATCTCTGTCTCAATCACCTTGGACTCTTTGATTCCTCAACTTTTACCTGCCTATTGACCAATATGCTGGATTCATTGATTGGCCAACATGTGCTTCCAGGAAGCCATTTTTGTTTTTATGGTCATGCCTTGTGACAAGTGAGATCTTAGTTCCCAGAGCAGAGATCAAACTTGTGCCCCCCGTGTTAGAAGCACAGAGTTTTAACCGCTGAACCACCAGAGAAATCCTCATGGAAGCCTTTTAACAGTGATCTTTTAGACTCTAGAGTTGAGGCTGACTCAGCACCAGAATTGCCCTAATGGAGGATGTGATAGGAACACAAGATAACCTAAGGCAGACAGAACTTTGTGGCTCTTTTCAATTTTATTTCTGTTTATTTTAGGGCTTCCCCAGATAAGATTGGAATGAGATAAGACTGGAAAGTTTTCTTCAATTGGTTATAAAGTAGGTGATCCTTTCCTTATTGTAAGTCCTCCAGCTCCTCCTTTTCTGTACTCTTTTTCTGCTTCCCATTTCCCATGTTCAACCTTATTCAGTACACTGTTCCAGGAGAGATCTGAAGCCCTCGTGCAATGTCAAAACTGCCCAGAAGCTATAGAAATGAGTTTATCCATTTGCTTACATCTTGTAGGCGCTACAGCGTACAATATTTCTTAAATTTGTTTAACCTAGCTGAAAATTACCCCCTTTAACAATGGTCTCTATGACATACTTTCCAAGTTAAGAAAGTACCATTACAAACAGTACCTCTCTTTAAACTGCTATTCCATTATAGGATGCACATTGCCTGTCATTTAGAAAGCTGAGCTTCTGAACAGCTTTGATGAGAAAAACATTTTTTGAATCCTGTTGATTTTTACTTGCTTGGTTTGGTTCTACTAAAGAACAACACTATTGGCAGCAGTAGAAAATGAACCCTAAGTTGTTTCTCAGAACTGGGTGAAGTTGATGCTAATCCAGCCACATCTTACCTCAGTTCAGTCACTCAGTTGTATCCAACTCTTTGCGACCCCATGAACTACAGCACGCCAGGCCTCCCTGTCCATCACCAACTCCTGGAGTTCACTCAAACTCATGTCCATTGAGTCGGTGATTCCATCCAACCATCTCATCCTCTGTCACCCTCTTCTCTCCCTGCCCTCAATCTTTCCCAGCATCAGGGTCTTTTCCAATGAGTCAGTTCTTTGGCCATCAGGTGCCCAACATCAGTTCTTCCAGTGAACACCCAGGACTGATCTCCTCTAAGATGGACTCCTCTAGGATCTCCTTGCAGTCCAAGGGACTCTCAAGAGTCTTCTCTAACACCACAGTTCAAAAGCATAACTTCTTCAGCTCTCAGCTTTCTTTATAGTCCAACTCTCACATCCATACATGACTACTGGAAAAACCATAGCCTTGACTAGACAGACCTAAAACTACATTTTAAGTCAGCTGGCTGTGATTTCAACATACGACAATGGAACAGGAAGAAGAACCCTGGCTATTCGAGATTAAACAGACCTAGCCTTGTCTGGTTCTCTATTTAAAAAGCATCAGCCCTAATTACGTGTTGAAAACTCATTCAAAGAGTTTTCAACAGCCAAGAAGGATTCTATATCTTTACCTATATATGGCAAGTTTGATATACTGTCTTCTGTTTTATCTATTAAGGATAAAGATCAAACACACTGAACATATGCTACATACATATAGCTAGGTAGCCACCATGTAACCTAGAGAAAAAGAATGTTAATAAGGTAGTATGAAATTAGATATGAATAATTAAATGTGGCTGACAAGAAATGATTATTTTCTTCCTTGAACTTTTCTGTTTAGCAGAAATTAATTCTATACACTTCTAAAAAGCATGGTACAGCTTAGTATGAAAGTGTGAAATAGCCAGCTTTTTATTTTCAGGTGAGCAGATGGCTTGTCTAACTTTCCCAAGTCCTGGTCACAGTGACTGATGGCTTAGAGTCTGTTCTGCAAAGACCCTCAATACCTAGAGTGCATTCCTAGGAAACAAAAGCAAGGAAGGGTCTTTGAGGAGAATAGTCATAGTCACAGTTGGCAGTATTTGTTTGCTCTTGGTAGACATTCAGGGACTAAAGGTACATGGCAATTTGTCATAAACTACAAAGCCAAAGGTGCCTTCCAGGTGGCATTAGTGGTAAAGAACCCATCTGCCAATGCAGGAGACTCAAGGGAGGCTGGTTCAATCCCTGGGTTGGGAAGATCCCCTGGAGTAGGAAATTGTAACTCCCTCCAGTATTCTTGCCTGGAAAATTCCACGGACAGAGGCGCCTGATGGGATATGGTCCATGGGCTTGCAAAGAGTCAGGCATGACTGAGCACGCACAGGGCACACAAAACCACAACCTATCTTTTCCATCTGAATCAGTCTTCTGCAATCCCCCCTCTTCCTCCTCCTTACCCCCAGCCCATCCCTAAACTTTACAGCTTTTTCTCTATGAAAGCAGTATGTCTATTCAACACATTCATTGCAAGCTTACTCTGTACAAGACAATGTACTCATGCAAGCATTCAACAGAAATAAGACATGATGCATATAATAATCTAGAATGTAAAAATCAGTACGCTATTATGAAATACAGGTATAAGTAAAAGAGAAAAATGTACATTGATGTAAATCAAGAGAAAAGACTTCTTTGGGAGGACTGCATTGAACTAGGCCTTGAAAGATTGAAAAGAATTGTCAGTTGGGAAATAATGGATGAAAGGACACTCCTGACCAAGGACACGTCTGACCAAGAACAAGTTAGATTTGCTACAAAAGTTCCCATGGATTCATTCAGTTGGGTGACTGGGAATATGAACTGAAAGAATTCCATAAAGGAAAATCTTTCTATGAAGTTATACATAAAAGAAAAACCATGTTTTTCTAATACCATTCCTTTGATCTTGTATGGAAAGGCCCTACATCAATGCAGAATATTACTTCTATTAAAGTCACTACCTTTAAGAGTTAATATTTTTAGAACATTTGAAAGTCAACTTTTTTATCTTTAAGATAAAAAAATTCTAAGAAATTAAATGTATTCTACATGGATAATCAAGTCAAAGGACAGGAAGGATCTACACAGTAAAAAAAGAACAAATTCCAGGGAGATATGCTAGATGTTTTAAATTTTTTGTTATAGATCTCCAAGAACTCTGTCCTGTTAACTCAATTTCTTCTAAATACCAATATTAAGTCACAGTTTTATTAGATCAGTATTACTGGGTAGTTTTAAATGTCAAAAAATATATGTTGGTTCCTACTCACCTGGGAATTTAATTAGTGCAACCCCTTGATTTTATAGTTGAAGCGAATGAAGCCCAGACACTGGGTGACTAACTTGCTAAAGGTCAGTCAGCTAGTTAATAGTAACCAGTTAAATTGGAGGAAACTATATAATTTGCCTAAGGACACACTTGCCTAAGGTCTGGCAACTGGTGGGGCTGGAATTACAACATGGGAGATTCCTGGCTTCTAAGGTTGTTCTACACTGCTCACTCTGCCAATGGAAAACTAACAATAATCCCTCATAAGCAGGTAGAGTCCTGTAGATGAAATGCCATACAAATAAAAAGTAGAGTAATAAATGCTATTATTATAAGTGCAAGTAAGTGTGTATATTATCTAAATTGCTTTAATGGCATAAAGAAACAAGTATTTCTAGACACCCTGATGGAAACAATGTGTCATTTGCTAGATTATATACTATTTGGTACTTTTTAAGAGGGAGCGAAATAAGATAAGAACAATGAAATCTTTATTTATCCTGCTTTTTAGAGCATAAAAATATTAAGCAATATATTTTTGAAAATGTTCACCGCCAATGCTACTGCTCAAACACATTAACTGTATTGTATTTAATCATTTAGAATGCTTAGAGATACTTGTTTTGATAATTCAAGTAACATCCATGATTGTTTTTAAATGTCAGACATAGGACAATCTTGGCTTTAAGAATTCTTATATCCATGGCCTTTCAAAGGTCTATGAAAAGATGAAGATTTCACACCCAGTGCTTCTGTAATGCTTCTGTTTTGCCAACAGTCCATTATGTGGTAATCATTTAGGCATACACCTCAGTGTTTTTTGGAATCTATTTTTAATTTTAGTCTTCATCCTCTCTTGGTGAAAGAGAGTAAGGATGAGTGACTGGGATGTAGGACAGGAGATAGAGGTATTATTAACACACAGTCTTTGAGCTTATTACTTCCTGTCTGAACTCTCTTGCTTTCAAATATCAACAGATGTGTTTTAGTTTTTTATTTTCATGAAAAATAATCCAAGTTCACTGTATTCGTAACTGTGTGCACGAGAATTTGACTTCTGGTATCTGTCTAGCTCTTCCTTTGCAGCAACCTCAAGAGGGTAAAAATGTCAATTAGCCTACTCATTAATGGTAACTAGTCACCAGTTATATGAGTAGACTGAGAGAAAACTAAAATTATCTAATGAGGACATTATGCATAGGGCTTCTTTGAGGGCCACGACTCTGGAAACTGGACACATCACTTATGGAATCCTGGAAGCTTTGTCAACACAACTGTTACAAGAGACAGCAGCTTCCATTAACTTGGTTCGTCATATCCTGATGGTGGTGGGTGGTGTAGTTGCTAAGTCGTGTGTGACTCTTTGCGACCCCATGGACTGTAACCTGCCAGGCTCCTTTGTTCATGGGATTTCCCAGGCAAGAATACTGGAGTGGGTTGCCATTTCCTTCTCCCAGGGAAGAGGGTATTGTGCCCGTGAGTGTGCTAAGTCACTTCAGCCGTGCCCGACTCTTTGCAACTCCATAGATTGTAGCCCAACCAGGCTCCTCTAGTCCATAGAATTCTGCAGACAAGAATACTGGAGTAGGTTGCCATGTCCTATTCCTCATATCCTGATAATTATGGCAAAAATGGAACGTGTTTTCATTTCCCAGTTCTCACTATCTAAAGAATGCACAGTGTTCATCTTTAGTCACACTTTTTCTTAGTACCAAATACAAAAAAAAAAAAAATGTTTAAACTTGCAGCCTTTCACATATAGGGAATTCATGGGGAAAACAGAGGCAATTTTTTCAATTTACAGATTTGCAGAAAACATAAAAATGATAATCAGATGAGCCTTTCTTAAGACTATATGAAATCTGAGGTTACAACACTGTATCTTATTTTCATAATACTTTTTTGCTAAGAGCAATACCCGTTCACTGAAGAAAATCTGTAAAGTATTTCAGTAAAATAAGACAATAAAAACACTTGTAATCTCATACACACTAGTAGTGTACTGAACGTTGCTCAGTTGTGTCTGACTCTTTGTGGCCTTATGGACTGTAGCCTGCCAGGCTCCTCTGTCCATGGAATTCTGCAAGAAGAATACTGGAGTGGGTAGTCATTCCCTTCTCCAGGGGATCTTCCCAACCCAGGGATCAAACCCAGGTCTCCTGCATTGCAGGCAGATTCTTTACTGTCTGAGTCACCAGGGAAGCCCTATAATCTCATAATACCCAGAGACAGTTAATATTAATGTACTGATGCATTTCTTTCTGTATAGAAAGATGAACAGATAAGTACAGAGAATTTATACAAACTTACTCAACTACACATTTTAGTAGTATCACACTAATATAAAGTTTTATATCCTTCTCTTAACATTGACTTTAACTTGGTGGACATATCTTTTAAAAGAGAGCTGTGAGAATATTATCCAGCTATTTTGACTGCTAACGGGAATGGAATTTAAAACCATCTCCTACAAATGTGCTTGGGATTGCTTTTTCCAAGTATACTTATCTTCAATCTTCCATGTTGACTTTAATCTTCTATTATTTTTCTTCCCATTTAGGTTGTCTTTTAAATTATTCCCATGGTTCAACTTTATCAGCATAGTTTTCACTTACTCGTAAGAACTACATACCATCTGTAGACATTTATAAAAGTTAAAATAAAACCATCCCCAAACTAGTTCCCAGAAGAGCCTACCTGTCCACTCAGAAAAGTGCCTATTTATCTCCAGTTTGTTTCTTGTTTCTTGGCCAAACAAAAAAGTCATGAATAGGAAGAGAACCAGGATTTGAAATCTAGTCAAGCTTTCGGAAAGCTTAAAACACATATCCTTTCTGCAACACTTTAGCTACAAATATATTCCCTTAAACTCATAACACGTGATTTCCCCTTTCTCCAAAATAAGTTGTATTACTATAATCTATGTTCACTTTGAACATTGATCTCACAGCTGTCTATAGGGACATGGATCTGGTTTGATGGCTTCAGGGTCCTCCCTTAAACTCCTCCCCTGACAAGAGCCCCTCAAGTCTTCCAGCCAATGCCCTGGAGAGCTGTCACTTACACTCTAAGGTTCAACACACTTGGATGATGACCATCTTGGAGATTTAGTATCTAGTCTGTTGATTAGGTCGAGAATATCCACAGCACTTGCCATTTCTCAGTCTATTTTTACAGTGCATTTACTGCCTGAGAAAGCCTGCTGCTGCTGCTAAGTCGCTGCAGTTGCGTCGGACTCTGTGCGACCCCATAGACGGCAGCCCACCAGGCTCCCCCGTCCCTGGGATCCTCCAGGCAAGAACACTGGAGTGGGTTGCCATTTTCTTCTCCAATGCATGAAAGTGAAAAGTGAAAGTGAAGTCACTCAGTCGTGTCCGACTCTTCTCGACCCCATGGACTGCAGCCTACCAGGCTCCTCTGTCCATGGGATTTTCCAGGCAGGAGTACTGCAGTGGGGTGCCATCACCTTCTCCATGAGAAAGCCTAGGTATAGGGCTAGGTATAGGAATAGTATTCAGCAAAAGTGGAAGCAAAAAATTCATTTATATTGTGTTCTTTTTTTATATATCTGAGTATATGTTTGGTACAGTGCAAGCCAGGTACTTCTACAATTCTCATTTTATAATATGTAAGAGTCTTTCATCATTATTTTGGGAATCCATTGCAAGAATTTGTCCACATTCATTTTTGGCTACCTCATTTTTAGTGTGCTTGGGATCTGTTACCCTTCATGGGCTTAATTTAGTAAACTGACCCTTCAAATATTTCTGCCTCCATTAATGCAAACAAAATTAATACTACTCATCTTAATAAATAATATGCAACATATTATGCAATATATCCTGAGCAACAGTTGTCCAAGAAAAGATCTGCAAATGATGGATTTTTAATAAATAATCATGTAGGCAGATAGCTGTAAGCTCCTTATTGCTAGCTATGCAAGTAAAAACATGATTTCTCTTTAATCAATGTCTTCTGTTGCATTTGTAAACTAGTTAATGAGTATTTCAGGACTTTTGATAAGTGGGTTTCCCTTCCCATGCCCCCTCAGAGTGGTTCTGGATTTAAGTAATGTTTTGTTCACTTCTTTTTAAAATTCAAATGACACTAACAAAACAGTCATTTATTAGAGCTTCATTGTAATTGTCTATTGAACGTATGAGGAGTTTCTACTTACAGAGTTGCAGACCTACATATTTCTCAAACATCTCTGCCACTGTCACTTGGTTTTTCTGAAGCACTACCCTAAGTACCTGGTGGCTCAGCAGTAAAGAATCCGCCTGCAATCAAGGAGACGGATTCGATCCCTGTGTCGGGAAGATCTCCTAGAGGAGGATATGGCAACCCACTCCACCATTCTTGCCTAGAAGGTCCCATGGACAGAGGAGCCTAATGGGCTACAGTCCATAGGGTCAAGAAGAGGACAGACTGAAGTGACTTAGCACACAACATAAGTACAAGGCTTCCCAGGGGGTGCGATTGCTAAACACACACACACATACACATACAAACCCTGCCTGCCAATGAAGTAGACATAAGAGCCACAGGTTTGATCCTTGGTTCAAGAAGATGCTCTGGAGAAGGGCACGGCAACCCATTTCAGTATTCCTGCCTGGAAGAATCCCAGGGACAGAGGAGCCTGGCGGGCTACAGCCAATCGGGTTGCAGAGTTGGACACGGCCACTTAGCACACAAACACCATAAGGACATCATTCTTTAGGGTTTTGATTACTTGTATATTTAACAACTCATTAATAAAAATAATATGCCCCTTTGAAAAACATAGTTCCGTAAAACCCATTATTAGCTTTCTCCCTAAATGTTTATCAGCCCACATGTAGTGGGAGCTAAGTGGTACTTTGCAGAGAAAAGCCTTTTGAGAATGATACATAATGGTCCCGTAGCTATGGGTTGAATAGTGGGAAAAAAAAAAAAGCTACAGAAATCAGAACCAGGAAATAAGGAAGCCCAGCATGAAAGAAGGAAGTGAGGGAGCAACGGAGGTTAGAACTTGGGAAAAAAACTTGAACTCTGCTATTCACCTTGGAAAAGTATTCAACTTCTGAGAGCTTCAGTTGTTCCACCTGTAAAACAGGGGTGATGAAAATATGACTTCCTCACAGATACTTTAATAGTAGATCTCAGTGTGCCTTGTGAAGTTTACAACATGATGCAAAGTATAGCTTTTTACTTGGCATCATTCGCTATAATCAGTCCCATTTATGCATTCTGTGCTATAAACATTCATCTTATAAAGACTGTGGACAGCTTCAAAAGGTAGACCCATGCATTGTAACTACCTTTTTTGGTTTGGAAGCACTTCTGATATTTTTAACTCAAAAAACTAATTCACAATTTTTAACAGCATTTGTGTGCCACAAGCTCAGAAAGCTTACTGTTTGTTCTCATGACTAGAGTCCTGCAAAATCTCTTTTTAAACAAGGAAGCTCTTTTAAGTCCTGTTTCAATCTGGTGCCTTTGGTCAAGGTGGAAACTAAAATTGAAAACAGATAGATGTTTTACATTTAAATGGATTTAACATAAATGTGTATTAAGCCATTTCATGGACGATTGCACAAATATCTTTTGCAAACTTGGTACACGTGAGCACATACACAGTAACCATTAGAGTCTTCTAGAGAAATAAGGTGCAGATCCAAAATTTTAAAGAGCTACTTCGAGTTTCTCTCACTGAAAGAAAATGTAATGTCTTTAAGGGAATTGCTCTAATAATATCAAGGCATCTGAAATGGCTGGCCAGAGCAGAAAAGAACAGAGTGGATGTCACCGTAAGTCAATTTAACAAGAAATAAGCTTCCCCCTGGAGAATCTAAACTCCCTAGTCTCCCACAAAGAAAATTGAATTTTGGAGGTCACACCTTGGGTAGGTTACCAGAGGGAGAAGCTTAACATTCTTTTTGTCATATGTTCTGGTAGGTCAACGCTATTCTACCAACAAATTCCCTCCTAAACATTGCTCCTTCTTCAATTTTTCCTCTCCCCCACCACTCCCTCCTCCAATTATAACAAGTCTTTGGAATCCCCTAGGAAATGGCAAATCATTGTGACACTTCAGATGCCGGGGCCCAGGCTGGATACAACGATGCTCAAACATCGAGTTTGGAACCTCGTAGAGAAGAATAGGACCCATGCCCCATGCCGAGGGCAGGAGCTGGGAACAAGGAACTAGTGGGATTGCGGCGGGGAGTCAGAGCGAGTCAGATAGATCCACCAGAGCTTTAGGGTAGCCTGTTTAGCCAAATGTAATCAACGGAACTGCTCTTACTGGAGAGAAAAGCAGGTCGCCAAGTGAATCCCAGGCGAAGCTCTGGCTCCGTGGGTGAATGACCCACTCGCAAAACTCCCCCCGAGTGGGTGATCGGAGGGCCTTGAGCGTTCGCCCAACTGCTGGAAGCGCCCCACCTCACCACCCCTTCGGCAGCTGCTCTGGATGGGCGCAAGCCGGGCCACGCCCACCCCCATCTCCATCCCACCCCTGCCCGCCCCGCAGCAACATGTGGGGTGCTGCCACTCCGCCATTGGGGCTCTCCCTCCAGCTGGAGTTCCTGGTGGACGCACCCTGGGAAGGTGCTGAATTACTCTTGAGGAAGATTCCTCCAGCGTTGAACTTGGCAGCTCCTGACATTTCCATCCCACCCCAGCGCGCAGGCACTACACACTCGCACACCCACACACACCCCTCCGGACTTGCCCAGGCTGCGCGCAGTGCGGGCTGCCCACTCGGAGGCAAAACATCTGAGCGGGATGCTGAAGCGAGGATCTCAGCTCCGCCGACCAGGGGGCCGGGAGGGTGTGAGGGTAAAGGACTGTCCTAGCAGAGGGCAGTTACAGGGACTCAGCTCACTCCACGGTTGGTCCAGGCCCCGCAGTAGATCGGGCGGCTGGCAGGAAACCCTCTCCTTTTGTGCTCTCCCGGGAAGCCAGCCTCTACTCACCCCGGCTGCACGCGGATTCCGGCCGCCAGCGGCAGCCCGCTGCCCCATCCCACGAACACTGCGGCGCCCCCAGAGTGTGCAATGCGGAGCCCCGCCAGCGCGCGGCCGGAGCCGGGGAGTGCGAGGAGGGAGCGAGGGAGGGAGGGGACTAGGGAGGAAGCGCGGCGGGGAGTGACAGGGCGGCGAGGGGCGCGCGCGCCACTCCCACTCGCGCCCAGCACTCGCCGCCGCCGGCCGCTGCAGCGGGCCAGCCGGGCCTCGCGGGCCGGGGGACCAATCAACGCGCGGGTGTGTGCTGGGTGGGTAACCGAGCCCTCCGCAGGGCGCGCTCATTGGCCCGGAGCGCGCGACCCAACTCCTGGAGAGTCCGCCTGAGCGCCCAGTGTGCAAACTCCCGCCGGCTGGAGCTAGCTCCCCGGCCCAGGTGGGGTTTCCCGGCTCCGCGCTCTGGCCTGTTGGGCGAGTCCGCCGAGTTCCGCTGACGGAACCGGGAGGATGTGAGACCGGCTCTTGAAACGCGTTCGCGGTGAGCGTTCGAAACCAGCAATGTTTGCTCAGGTTGCACCGACCCCTTCCTGTAAGGAACCCTTGCGCCGCTCGCTTCACCCTGGCCGGTAGCTGAAAGAGGGAAAGCCCGGCCGTGTAAAAATGGCCCCAGCCAAAGCCTACTCCCCGCCACCCCCAGGGTCTTGCGAAACCCAATGCAGCTAAGAACCCGAGCTGAAAAACTTAGTCGAGCTCCTAACCCGGGGCAAACCTTAGTCCACTTGACGTTTGCAACAGAAGAGCAAACCCTCCGGGCGGGCGACGGAGGGGCGGAGAGCCGGGGTGGTGATGGCCGATCCTCGTGAGGAAGCGATAGTCGCGTTCTGGGTTTTGGTGGGGAAAGCTCCCCCTCCTCTGCCAAACATTTCCCTCAGGTAGAGCCCCCCGCCCCCCACTCTGGTGGCATTGATTTTTTTCTTCCCTAGTGTAAATTATGTTTGACTCTCGGGGACTTTTCAAGCTGGAGCCTCAGAGTGGAAGCTGAGCACGGCCCACTTCCCCCTCCTCCCCTCCGAGCTCTGGCGGGGACTGGGTTTGTTTGTTTGTTTGTTTGTTTTTTGGTATGAGGGTGGGGAACTGGTGGTGTCCAGGGAAGGTGTGAAGGAAGGACTCCATCTGCGAGCCGGCAGCTCGCCCCCCCTGCCCCACCTCCGCCAGGTACCTGACCTGCAGGCTGCCTTTGCTAGGACGGCCGCCGCGGTGGCTACATTTGTTTGTCCATCTTTCAACCGAACCCCGTACCCCCGCACCCCCCATATCCCCGCTTCCTTGGCCTTTCTCTTCTTTGAGCTTCTTTTTAGCCTTTGAACCTTCCTGCCTCTGCCCCTCTTCGTAACCTACTCCTGCTCGATATAAAAATATCCTTTTTATTTTTTTAAACTTCCCTCCCATTTTCCCTATTTGGAAGGGTCTCATAATTTTTTTTTTTTTTCGATTCACAGCTTCTGGACCTCAGAAAGTTTTCTCTTGCTTATAGTTGATGTGCACAGGTTAACACAAGCTCTAGATTCAAGTGGGCAAAAATAATTATCACTTCTTTAGAACATTTGGACACGGGAGATGATCACTGCGGTGTGCTGCCTTCCTGCAGGGCTCAACACGTTGAATAAGTGGTGAACATGAATTAATCAAACAAAACCTGGTAATGTCCCTCAGTGACCCAGCAGGTTACCTGTGGGAATCTGGTACTAATGAGAACGCGTCCTGGATGGTCATCGCTGCCTTATTTAGTTTCTAGAGAAGAAATTCTGTCTTGAGAAGTTCCCATCCATGTACCTAATTCACTTCATTTTTCTCTTTTTTTTAACTGACTCAGCACGCAGTTTAGTCAAAACTTAACATTTGGGCTCAAAATTAAGTTCACTGTATTAATGCTGTTCATGAGACTTAAGTTCTTTGTGGAGATAGCATCCTTAGGATCTGTATTAGAACGATAGGCACTCAAAATACTGGAAGTGGTTTATCTCTGTGGACTACGACAACAGATGAAATTTTTTCTTCTTTATATTTTCCTGAATTTTCTAAAAAATATGTAATACTTATTAATCAGGAAAAAATGTAATTTGTTGATTCCCTACATACAATAGTCTCCAGGCATCAGAAGAGCTGAAATATTAAATTCTCATTCTACTTCACCCTTCACATCTTTTCAATCACCAAGTCCCATAAATTTGGTCTCCTGGAATAGCATTCAAATCTGTCTCTCCATAGCATCTCAGCTGCCACTGCCCACCTATCGTCTCTTCTCCGGGCCTCAGCTGTAGTCTTAACTGCTTTACGATCAAGTTACTTAAAAGCTTAAAATCCATCACCCTCCCCAACTCCATTGCTATGAAGTTCAAACCTACCTTGGTTGACAAGGTCTTTGATTCCTATCCCAATTCCTGCCTTCCATTTTGGCTTCATGCTGCTCCAGCTTCCCTACCTAGGATGATTCTACCCTACTGCTACTTTTTTGTCCTTCACACAGATGTTATGTGACTTTGAGTCCCCATGGCTAAGACTGTATAGTGCCACAATGCCCTTCTCTTCCTCTCCAGCCCCACCCCCACTGCACCAGTAAGTTCCTACCTCTGCTTCAAGACTCCCTTCAAATGTCACCTTTTTAAAAGAGATCCCAGAGCAGATTTAGCAACTCTTCCTCTCTATACTTCAATAGCAAACACTTATTTTATTCAACGATTGATTATCCAGCTCCTATCATGTTCTAGTCACTATGAAGAAAACATGCATTGTATTTATACTGCAGGAATAGACTATGAGAGAGACAAACATTAAGGCCTGTCACACAAATAAATAATTGCAAACTGAGATAAGTGTGATGAAACTGCTACCTGTGCAAAAAGAAGCATGGGTTACTTTGAACAAATGCCAACTACAGTTACCACATTGTGCTCTAACCTGTTGACTTGTTTGTCCAGAGCTCTATCTCCCATCATATTCATCTATGTACTGACATCCAGAACACAGTGCCTGGCTCACTCTGGGTGCTCAGCAAACATTCTTAAAGAAATGAATGGATAAATAAGTCAATAGGTATTCAAAGCCCCCATGGAGCATATCATTTCATTTACTTACTTACATACTACAGTTGTGCAGAATCTATAAGTCTTTACTTCTGTGTTTTAAAAATTAAAATTATTAGAGCCTTGTCTCATCTTTTATGACTAATCTAGTTCTCCCAACAAAAATTGTCTAATTTATTCTTGTTCAATGTCATATTTCGGAGACATAGCTAATATACTATTTGTAGATAATCTGTTGTTAGGAGAAATTTATTATTTTGTTCTTTTTATATTGGCTTTTAACATATAAATGTTCAATTTTAAGATCCAAACCACAATCTATAAAAGAATAAATAAATTGGGCTTTATCAAAATTAAAAACATTTGTTCTGCAAACAGAACTGTTGACAGAAAGAAAAGATATAGACTGGGAGAAAATATTTGCAAATCATATATCTGACACAGGACTTGTAGCAGAAGATACTAACCTATCTCAGTTCCACTAATCATTAGTGAAATGCTAATTAAAACTACAATGAGATACTATCATACACTTAATATAATGGTTGGAAAAATCTGATGATGTCAAATTCTGATGAGGATGCAGAGCAACCAGAATTCTTGTATATTGCTGACGGGAATGCAGAGTGGGACTGCAACTCTCAGTTTCACTGACATTGTAAAATTCAGTATACACCTCTCCATATGGCCCGATTTTCCACTAGATATTTACCAAAGTGAAATGATAGGCCTATATTCATGCACAATCCTCTAAATAAATATTTATAATTTGATCACTAAAATCTTGAAACACCTCCAAAGTCCCTCTGGGAAAAAGCTAAATAAAATGTAGTACATCCATAGAATGGAATACTATTCAATATTGAAAACAGACAGGCTGTTGATAGAAACAATGTTCTATATCCCAATGTACTATGTAAGTGAAAGAAAAAGACTCAAAAGCCTAATGTATATACTAGTTAGGAATGGCAGAGCAGCAAGATAAAAAGACTTGAGGTTTTTATGATGATGGGCCCAAAATAATTTGAGGTCTGGATGATCTATATTTAGATGAGAGTTGTTTAAACCATTGTTAATTCAAGTTTCCTGTCACACAGATTTAAAGCTCATTTTACCTAATATAATGTTGTTGTTCAGTCGCTAATTCATGTCCAATTCTTTGTGACCCCATGGATTGCAGCACACTGGGGTTCTCTGTCTTTTACCATCTCCTGGAGTTTGCTGAAAACCCAGTATAGTGAGTGCATGAATTAATCATAATGAAAATTCTGCTAAAAGAAGAAACTGTGACTGTCTTATTTACCAAAATATTAGCAATGCCTCACACAATGCCAGTACAGAGTAGGCTCTCAATAAATACTAGTTAAATGAATGAACAGATAAGAATGAAGATAAAGTTGAAATTTTACAGGACTATAACAAAATTTTCCATTCAGATGAGTGTTTTCTTCTTCAAAGTAGCTACTTTGTCACATTACATTTTTCATTCCAGTGATGCAGCTCCTATTTCAAAATATATTCCTTCCTCCTTCTGCTTATTAAAATATTGCCCTTTCTTTAAGTAACAATGTTTCCCTTAAATGAATTATTCACTTTTTTCTCTCAATGAGCAAACAATAAATTTAACATGTCTTAACATTCTACTCATTTTTCAATATTCCAAGTAATGTCTGGTTTATCTTTTTTTCCTCTATAACAAACAAATATCAGAAGTTTGTATAACAGGCACACAGTAGAATGAAAATCCAGATTTTATGCAAAGCTTGAGAGATTTGGGCTCAAAAAACCATCCTATTTCCAGATGTATCACTAAAAGTAATTTTCACTTATTGGACACTGATGGTTGACATTAAGCTCTTGAAATATCATTAAAATATTTCTACTCTAACCAGTTTGCACAGTCAAGTGACTTTTAAAAAAATCATTTACAGCTAAGCAATTATGGAATTTATTAAAAGAATTCGGTTTTCTCTACTAGTTTTTTCTACCAGGAAATGGTAATCTTGGCTGCCAGGAAAGACCCCTCAGTTACTTTAACACATCAATCAGTTTTATACCTGTTTTTGTCAGGGAGCACTTTTTGCATAAACACGGAAACCACATAGAATTGACATGGTAATCCTTCCCATAAATAAGAATTACCTAATTACCACCTGACAATGAAAGTATTAGAGATTAAGGAGAGGAAGTCATGGGAGGTGGGCAGATAGATGTAAGTTGAATGGGATATTGAATAAATCCAAAAAGGTCTAAAAGTTTCATCATCTTTATTTTCCCCATGTCTGTCACTGTACCTGAGATAATTCAGGTCTGGTTGAATTTTGCTTGTGATTTTACTTCTGTGCTCACGGCCAAGAAAAAATGAGATAAAATTTCAAGAGGTTATGTTTTCATCCTTCCTCATCCCATTGCTGATGCCTGTAATTCCACAATCAGGGCAAATTTCCTTAGGTAGATCGCGAAGAGGATTTATCTTGAATTACATGTTAACCTGAGTGGTGGTAATGGTTGCCTGGAATGCTGTGCCAAGAAGGATCACAAGGCCAATCTGATGGATCGATTAGCAAACCTTTGGTGAAGGAGAGCAATTATCATTTCAATTTTGGACATATGCAGATTGGTTGTAGAATATCCAGATAACGTTACCCAGGAAGTCACTGGATATGCAGGCCCAAAGCTGCACATTTCTGAGACTTAAGTATTTTAAGTTTAAACTCTCTCCTCTCTCCGCTTGTGTACATAGCAGACATGTGCTTGTTCCTTCTGAGACCTCACTTGGCTTCAGCACCCTCTGAGATCACTGTTCCTCCTAACCACCACCAACAGATAGTTGTTGGGACAAAAGATGAAAAACAGTTGTATCCCACAGTGTTGGATTAATCCAGGTTTAGCACCTTGTGGATTAGGACCAAAGGACAGTAGCTAAGGAAGTTGTTTATGCTAATGAGGGTATCAGTCAAGTGACCAACCTTGTTGTCTAAGTTGGAGGGAAAAGAGAAAATACAAGGATAAACTTAAAAATGAAATTTTTTCCCTCATAAAGTTTTCAGTGAATTTCTTTCCCTCCAATCCCAAGAATTGGAATCAACGTAATTCTCTGTCCTTAATTACCCATGTCTTAGACCAAGCGTAACCTTTCACTCCCTATGTTAAGTATTACTGGAACCAAACAAACATAGCTTAACTCTTTGCTCCAGGGAATACTTCCTTCTAGAAAGCTCAGTCGTATCCGACTCATTGTGACCCCCTGGACTATACAGTCCATGGAATTCTCCAGGCCAGGATACTGGAGTGGGTAGCTGTTCCCTTCTCCAGGGGCTGTTTTCAAACCACGGGTCGAACCCAGGTCTCCCACATTGCAGACAGATTCTTTACCAGCAGAGCCACCAGGGAAGCCCAGGAATACTGGAGTTGGTAGCCTATCCCTTCTCCAGGGATTCTTCCCCACCCAGGAGTCGAAACAGGGTCTCCTGCATAGCAGGTGTATTCTTTACCAGCTGACTTACCAGAGAAGCCATACCACGCACCATGTGGGATCTTAGTTTCCTGACGAGGGATTGAACCTGTGCCCCTTGCATTGGAAGCAGGGAGGCTCAAGCACTGGACCACCAGGGAAGTCCTCTGGAAAGTAAACTGTTCACATTTTCAGGCTAACTTCTCATCATGTGAGTACTTCCAGACTCTCTCCTGCCTGTGCCTACCAGAAATGTTACATCATAGACTCTGCCCATTGCAGCCAGTCCCTGCTTTTTAAGACTTGCCTAGAAATCCCAGCTCAGTCTCTAAAAACATCATAAATACCTATGGAAATAAGTGAAAAGAACTCAGATGAGAACAGGGGCTGTTTATTCAGAGTTTACTAGAGCAGGAGATTTCAGCCACCATCATTTGCATTTGGCAGCGACTGAACACAAGCAGAAGAGTCGTAAAACTTTATAATTGAAAAAAGAGAGAGAGCTTCTGGTATGCATTGCTTCATGCTGGAGTACTCAGGTGACCAGAAGCAGGGAATCCTGTCTGATGGGTTTGAGGATCATATTTGGCTTTCTCTGGTTAATCCTGAGTTTGGGAGAGAGGGCAGAAGTAGGGGAGCTGTCAGTCATTGACCAGGCTTGACCATTTTAGGCTAATTACTGAAAAGGTTGTGGTTTGGCTTCCGGACCTGTTAGTTGCAGAGGCTGTGGGTCAGAGTTCTATTTTATATATGATCCAGTCATTGTGCATCTGTACATTCAGTCTCCCATGCCCTTTTCTAATTTTTTGATTTTGAGTCTGCACTAAGCCTTTCTACAGGATAAAACATGTTTCACACAAAGTCCATTCCTAATTTAGTGAAGGAGCATAAAGAGCATTCTTCTCAGAGGTAAATGAATGAGCTGAAGTGTAGAGAATACATAGCAGATACACAGCAGATGTTCTCCACGTTGCAGTAGAGTTAATAAATAGACCTTTGCCTCATCTGCAAGTGTTTCTGGTGGTCTTTTGAAGAGTCACCAGTGAACAGTCCATATCTACGTGTCATGTTATATAGCTATCTTCTTCCCCTTTTTCACAATGAGAGTTTACCTCTAACAAGAGGTAAGAAGAAAAGAGAATTCTCCCCAAAGATTTCATAGTTCTCTAGAAACATGTCTCTTCTTGGTGCACTCTGTGCAGGGTCTGGCTCTCCAACTTCGGGAGACCCTTGAATGTCACAGGCTCTTGGGATCCCAGCAGCCATTCCTTCCTCTTTGAAGGGAAGGCACAGGGCACAGTCTTTACAAATCTAACACAAACGTGCCCCTTTGCCAACATTCTCCATGACTGGTAGATTGGACAAATGTAGAGGTGTCCTAGGACAGACACTGTGAAAGTACATAGAATAATTAAATTAGGAAGTGTTAAAGTTTCCTGGAATCCTGTATTAAAAGAATAGCAATACATTTTGCAGACAGAGCAAACTTATTCTTTTACCAAACGTCTGTTCAACAAAAGGTACGTACCAGAAGCTGAAAAGACAGTGATGAGCAAAACAAAAGCATAGCTGATGCCATGTCTCACTGAGCTTTCAGTCTAGTGAGGGACAAAGTCATTGATCAAATAATCTAACATATGAATGTGTAATATGAGAGTGTTAACAGAGAAAACTGGTCTCAGAAGGTATGCTTGAGGGATCAAACACCAGTCTTCTTCATATAATGCATCCATGCAGAAGGTATCCATAACAAAACATTTAAAAACCATCAAAAAATCATTAGTAGATCTCTGCTTCCACCTAAGACGGCACAGCTGGGATTGAATTTACCCTCCCAGTGGAAACAACCAAAAATCAGACAATATCTACACTTGTTAACCCTGTGTAGGTTTTCCAGGACTTCCATAACAAAGTACCACAAATTGAGTGTCTTAAAATAACAAATGTATTCTCTCACAGTTCTGGAGGTTTGAAGTCCAAGATCAAGGTGTCTTGGCTTCTGGTGCCTCCAGCAACCCTTTCCATTCCTTGACTTATATCACTCTCATCTTTGCCTCCATCATCTCAAGGCATTCATTCTGTGTGTCTTCTAAATCTATTTTCCTTCTTTAAGGACAGGACCCAGTCACTGGATTAAGGTCCACCCTAATTCAGTATGGCCTCATTGAAACTAATTACAGAGACCCTATTTCCAAATGAAGTTACATTCTGGGACTTCAGGGATCAAGACTTCAACAAGGGGCACACTTCAGCCTGTAACACTCTCCATTCTAGAAGATCAGGTGGTGGGCTTCACTGAACTCTTCCAAGCCCCTGGTTTTTCCCAAGTCAAGAAGCACTGGCACCCTGCATTTCAGGTCTATCCCTTTTTGAATCTAAACCTGGCAAACATTTTCTAAAGTATTTTCTATGACTACTCACACATATTTCACCTTTAAGTACTTAATTGAAAAACAACATTTCGTGGTGTCCCACCCTTAACCCATATATGTCTTTAAAATCTGCCACTCAGTTTTAAGTCTGTTTTACAGCGATTTAGGAATGTACCAGCTTTCTACTTTGTCTTGAAAAGGCCAAGCTAAAACTTGAAAGAAAACCTGGAGCTTCAGGATAACCTTGCAATTACTTAGCAAATTACATTTTTTTAAGTATCTCTCTTTTTCTTATGCAGATACATGAGCACACATGTCTTATCGTGGATTTATAGTCTGCTGCTTTAACCAGGAATTGGCCATGTGTGAAGGAATGTGTAGTGTCAGCCGTGACCTCACACAGATTTTGCAGCCCTTCTCTATTTTATAGTTAAAATGCTAGGACTGTCAGTTGGGTAGAGTTCTGAGTAAACAGCCTTTCGAACATAAGCCACATGTCTCTTGTTGTTTTGTGAGTGAGCCCTGTGTCTGTTGGGAAGTACTGGGTGGCTTGACTATATTTGACTATATTTCTTCTGCAGATGTCACACCTTGTCACCAGCCATCCCCGCCTCTATAAGAACACCCTGCAGGCATTTGTTCCCTTTGAGTAAATGCCACTCTGCAAAGAGCCTTTCTACAGGATAAAACATGTTTCACACAAAGTCCATTCCTAATTCAGTGAAGGAGCATAAAGAGCATTCTTCTCAGAGGTAAATGAATGAGCTAAAGTGTAGAGAATACATAGTTTTGCATTTTTCCCCCACTGGCTGCGTCTTATCAAAGTAATGCCTCTTGCTGAATCGTTAACAGCTGATGGTGTACATTACAGAGTGGAAAGGAAAAAAATGGAGAACTAATAAGTATTTTGGTCGACAAATGCCGGAGCCTTTCAGTACAACAGAGTGAAAGAGATTGGAAAGATATGTGATTTTCTGTATTTCTTCACTCTTTTGCCTGGGGCAGAGCAGCCCCTGCTTTTGAACAAGGTCAGGTACATTGTGCTGGCCCGGGGTTTGAAGAGCGTTGAAAGATTCCTGGAGGGGGTGTATCCCCAGTAACAAATGGCTCTGTTGGGGAGGAGAAGGGACCCCACGCAGGCTGCCCTTTTATCTCGCCAAAGTAGAGGCCCTGCAGGCTCTTAACTAACTGGGGTGGGTTAACACCTGCTCAGAGAAAGAATGTACTCACCTTCATGGTCACAGGTAGCTGACTTGTTGATGGGCAGGGCTGGAGGCCCTTTTCTCTGTCCTTCTCACTGGGAATTTTTCTCTGTCATGCTGGGAAAGGGATAGTAGACAACTATGCACTGTTTCCAAGCTGAAAGTGTAGAAGGCACTAACTCTCAAAGCACAGAGCAAAAAAAGAAAAAACTTGAAAATATCAGATGTGTACACATTGTATATGGAATATAGCTGTCCACTTTTGTATTTCAACATTATGTTTGGATATGTAAGTGTTTTTGTTAATATGATGCACTGGACGGAGGAAGTAAGGAAATTTGAGATGAGTGGGGTAAATCAGCCTGGTAATTGGTATTTATTGAGGTTTTCTGTGTGTGGCTATCAGAAAGTGTTTCATTTGGGGAGTACTTTAATGATAAATCATGGTCTCTGCTGTTAAGTAGTTAGCAGATTATCTTGGAGAACAGGACATGCACACACATAACATTTCTAACAAATCGATAAGTATCAACTTGTAGAACATAGTACAGGCATTAACAGAAGATTTAAATGCTCGGGCTGTGTCAAGTGGAGGAGTAAATAAGAGTCAGTCTTGATACAGGATGTGGATCTTACTCCAGCAACTTGGGGAAAATGTCATTTCTTTACCATTTTCAAATGAATTAATTCAGACTTTTATAATGATCAAGTGGCCGTGAGTTCACCTTTCTGCTCAGAAGACATAGCATGACAGGTGAAATATTTAAGAGGCAGGAAGAAAGAGACAGAAAAAGAAAGAAGGAAGGAAGGCTGGAAGAGAGAGAGAAAGGGGGAAAACCAGGAAGACTCAACGAGTTTCTAATACAGGATAAGATCTTGCGGACCAGACACAAAGGGAAAACACAAACTGTGGGTTGTCTAGGCTTTGGAAGTAGGCACCCCTGACTGGGAACTTGGTTCCTGGAGGACAAGGAGTTCTAAGTGTGAATGAGACTTGGAGCAGAGCCAGGCTTCCTGTTTGATGCCAGAGGCAGACAGGGCTTTCACTCTAGTTTCACTCTCCTGGGACTGTGCCTTCAGATGAAGCTGTAAGCCTGCGAGATGAAGGGCAAAGACCATGTGTTACTCTCAGAAACTGAGCCAACTACCCAACTACTGGCGTCTAGGGGCAGTACATCTAGGGTGAAGTAAAGTGAAGTAAAGTGAAGTTGCTCAGTCGTGTCCAACTCTTTGCAACCCCATCAACTGTAGCCTACCAGGTTTCTCCATCCATGGGATTTTCCAGGCAAGAATACTGGAGTGGGTAGCCATTTCCTTCTCCAGGAGATCTTCCTGACCCAGGGATTGAACCCAGGTCTCCCGTATTGAAGGCAGATGCCTTAAAGTCTGAGTTACCAGGGAAGACATCCTATGCTCAACTGTAAAATATGGTTCTAGTTTGGGAATAGGACTGGGCTAGGTGGAGTCAACTTCTGATCTGTTGGGAAGGAAGAAGTTTGGAGGGGATACTCAAAATCAGCCTGTAAACAAAAGTCCAAAGCATGGGAAGAAAGACTAATTTCTCAAAGGACAGCCAAGAAATAAAAGACTTGGAAGAACAGTTCATGCCAAGAGAAACTTACTAGGATCATCTGAAAAGATGTCAGCATAAATTTGCTGAGATTGTTCAAAGAGGTATAGAAAGGCATTTATGATTAAAGAAATAAATTACAGAAATAAATAGGCACAAATGAAAATGAAACTAATCAAATTACACCCTAAGCTAGAAGGGCTGAGGAGCCAACCTTGGTCATAATCAGCCTTCTGCACCTACCAAGTACTGAGGAATCTGAAGCTTCTGCAACATTAACTATGAATGGAAGAGCTCCAGTGTGAGTCCATCCCGGTCACTGCTAATATTCTCTTTGTGCAGGCCCTTGTGTTCCCCATGATAACTCAGCTACTTGAGTTACGAGCAGGGATCTCCCTGAAGCTGAGAGCCTCCTATCTAGGGCTGCTGACATCCCCTCAGAAGCCAAGGCATTAAACAGAATGCCACCAAAGAAGGACACAGGTCCTACCACTCCAGATACTCCTATCACTTCTGTGTTTAAAAAAGCACAGGTTTTCATGCCTTACCTAGAAATTTTGATTCCCGCGATCTGGATAAAGAATCCTCCTGCCAATGCAGGGGACGCAGACTTGATATCTGGGTCAGGAAGACTCCCCTTGAGAAGAAAATGGCAACCCACTCTAGTATTCTTGCCTGAGAAATCCCATGGACAGAGGAGCCTGGCAGGCTACAGTCCACGGGGTTGCAAAGAGTTGGACACAACTTAGCAACTAAACAACAAAATCTGGGTCAGGGCTTGGAAATTAACGTTTCTAACAGGCTTGCTTATGATTCCCATGTGGCAGGCCCTGAGTTTGGTGAATACTGATATTGTTTACAGTCCTCATCTGTCAAACAGTTAAACTAGGCAAGACCAGAGAGAACAGTGCTGGCCCAGGACAACACAGTGAACTTGTGCTGGAAAAAAAAGCCCAGTCCTTTGTTCTGCATATTTGGAGTTTAATTCCCTCTTTGTTTTCTAGTTCCTTAGATAGAAGTTGAAGTCACTGGTTGAGATCCTTCTTCTGTACTAATATAGAGGGGTAAGTTCTATAGATTTTCTCTTTAAGTATTGCTTTAGTGGAATTGTACAAATTCTAATATGTTCATTTCATTCAATTCAAAATACTTTGTAATTTCCCTTTTGAATTTTTCTCTGATCCATGGATAATGAAGAAGCATGTTTCTTCTTTTCCAAATACTTAGAAATTGTCTTGATATCCAGACAGTACCAGGATTGTCTGGTATCAGTACTTGGTTTTGTTTTCTATCTTAATTCCTTTGTGGTCAGAGAATACAGTGTATATGACCTGAAACCTTTTTCATTTATTGAGATTTGTGTTATACCCAGAATATGCTCTCTGTTGGCAAATATTCTTTGTGCCCTTGAAGAGAAAGTGTGCTCTGCTGTAGATGGGTGAAATGTTCTGTGAACATCAGTCAGGTCAAATGGGTTGGGGCTGGTGTTCACCTTTTCTGGTTGATCTTCAGCCTACTTGATCTATCAGTTATTGAGAGAAAGGTGGTGAAATCTGCAACCATAATTATGGATTTGTTCATTTCTCCTTGTAGTTTATATCAGTTTAGGCTTCATGTATTTCAGAGCTTAATTATTAGGTGTAAAAATATTTAGAGTTGATATATTCTCTTGTTGAATTGATGCTTATTGTGAAATGGGATATTTTAAGATCCCTAGTAATATAGTTTATCTAATATTATGACTATATTACTAGGGATTTTAAAACATTCCAATATAGTTTATCTGATATTAATACCCTAATGCTGGGAGAGATTGGGGGCAGGAGGAGAAGGGGATGACAGAGGATCAGATGGCTGGATGGCATCACTTACTCCATGGACTTGAGTCTGAGTGAACTCTGGGAGTTGCTGATGGACAGGGAGGCCTTGTGTGCTGTGATTTATGGGGTCACAAAGAGTCGGACACGACTGAGGGACTGAACTGAGCTGAACTGAATATTAATACAGCCAGCCTTGCTTTCTTTTAATTAATATTAATATGGCATATTGTTTTCTACCCTTTTACTTTAAATCTATTTGTGTCTTTATGTTAAAAGTGGTTTTCTTACAGATAGCATATAGTTGGATCTTGTTTGCTTTATCCTGTCCAATCATCCCTACCTTTTAATTGGAATGTTTATTTTTATTTAAGTTGATTATTGATATGGTTAGGTTTAAAATCTGTAGACTTGCTATTTGCTTATTCTTTGACCCCTTTTCCTCTTTTTTTCTTTTCTGCCATCTTTCAGATTAATTTTTATGATTCCATTTTATCTTCTCTTTATTTATTTAGATATATTCCTTTGTTTCATTTTTTGAACGTTTCTTTAGGGTTCATAGTATACATCTTTCACTTATCAAAATCTACCTTGAATTGATATAATGCTGTTTTATGTATAAGAACCTTAACAAAAGCAGTTTATCCCCCCTCCCAGGCTTTGTGCTATTGTTATCATATGTTGTACTCTGCTTGCATTAAGAATGCCATATTATGTTTGTTTTGTTTAGTCAATTATTCATTTAAAATAAATAAATAATAAGAAAAGCATTATATACTTACCCACATGGCTACCACTTTTGGTGCTCTTCATTCCTTTATGTAGACCCATATTTCTATCTAATATCATTTTACTTCTGTCTAAAAGACTTGCTGTGATATTTTCTATGATTCTACTGGTGATGAATCTTCCTGCTTTGTATGTCTCAAAGAAAAAGCTTTTATTTTGTGAAAGATATTTTTGTCTGGTATAGAATTCTAGATAGATGATTTTTCTTTTAACGCTTTAAGGATATTCCTCCATTCTCCTCACTTTGAGAAGTTTGATTTCATCTTATCCTTGATCCTCTGTCTGTAATATGTCTTTATTCCCTGGATGTTTCTAAGATTGTATCTTTATCACTGGTTTTGATCATTTTATTTATTATGTGCCTTCAAGTGGTTCTGTTTCTTTTCTTATCATTTTGATTCTTTGAGGTCCTTCCATTTGCAGCTTTATAGTTTACCCAAAATTTGGAAAATTGTCAGCCTTCATCCCTTCAAATATTTTTTGTCTCCTCCTCTGCCCTTCAGAAACTATTACTATGCACTTATTGGATGGCCTGAAGTATTCCCACAGCTCCCTGAAGCTCTGTTCACTACTTTAATCCTTTCTCCGTCTACATTTCATTCAGGATGGTTTGTCTTTTTGTCTTCAGGTTCATTAGTCTTTTCTTCTGTGATGTCCAGTATGCTGTTAATACTTTGCAATATATTTTTAACATCAGCCATTATAGTTTTCATCTCTAGGAGTTCAATTTGCATCCTTTTCATGTTTCACTTCTCTACTTAAAATCTTTAATCTTTCCTCTAGCATTTTAAACATGTGGAATATGGTGGTAAGAGCTGATTTAATGTCCTTGTGTACAAATTCTATAATTTATGTCAGTTCTGGAGTGGTTTGATTGATTGATTTTTTTTCTCTTCATTTTGCTTTTTTGCATTCCTGGTGGTTTTTCTTTTTTTGATTGAAGTGAAGTGAAGTGAAGTCGCTCAGTCGTGTCCGACTCTTTGTGACCCTGTGGACTGTAGCCTACCAGGCTCTTCCATCTATGGGATTCTCCAGGCAAGAATACTGGAGTGGGCTGCCATTTCCTTTTTTTGATTGCATATGATAAATTATAATTTTGCTTCATTGGGTGCTGGATATAATTTCTTTTTATTTTATTATTTTTTAATGATTTTTAATTGGAATAAAATTTCTCTACAATATTGTGTGAGTTTCTGCTGTACACAACATGAATCAGCTATATGTGTACATGTATCCCTTCCCTCTTGAGCCTACCTCCCACATACCCCCCATCTCACCTCTCTAGGTCTACACAGCACCTCAAGATGAGCTCCGTATTCTGTATAGTGCATTCCCACTAACTATTTTACACGTAGCAGTGTATATAAGTCAGTGCTAGTCTCTCAATTTGTCCCACCCTCTGCTTTCCCACCATGTCCACAAGTCTGTTTTTTGACATCTGCATCTCCATTCCTACCCTGAAAATAGGTTCATCAGTACCATTTCCATATATATGTTGCTGCTGCTGCTAAGTCACTTCAGTCGTGTCCGACTCTGTGCGACCCCAGAGACAGTAGCCCATCAGGCTCCCCGTCCCTGGGATTCTCCAGACCAAGAATACTGGAGTGGATTGCCATTTCCTTCTCCATCATATATATGTTCCTATACAATATTTATTTTTCTCTTTCCGACTTACTTTACTCTATATGACAGACTCTGGGTTCATCTACATCACTACAAATGACCTTGTTTTGTTCCTTTGTATGGCTGAGTAATATTCCATCATATGCATGTACCACTTCTTTATCCATTCATCTGTCAAAGGACATTTAGGTTGCTTCATTTTATAGCTATTGTACTAGAGCTGCAATGAACATAGGGGTATATGTGTCTGTAATTTCTTTTTAAATAAATATTAATGAACTGTGTTCTAGGATGATGGGTTACTTAAAAATAGATTGACCCTCTGAAGTTTTCCTTTTAAGCTTCATTAGGTGAAACCAGAGCAGAGTTTGGTCCAGAGCTCATGTTCCTCACTGTTGAGGCAACACTCTTCTATGTACCTAATGCTCCAGGAATTATAAGATCTACAAGAATAGGCCCTATTTTCTGCCCTGTATGAGCACTGTTGATGTTATCTCTGATACTTGCAGATGGTTCTTTCCCCAGTCTTTCGTAGCTTCCTCACTGCTCTGATCAGAACTCAGTTGAATCCTGGAGGGAAACCTTCTCTAGTGCTAGAGTTTTCTCTCTGTGCAGCTGTTCACTTTCCAGTCCCATGGACTTCCCTGACTCCCATTCTGTTTCCTCAACCCTGGGGAAACTTTGAGGCTCTGCTGAGATCCCCCTTCCCTGTACCACAACTGGAAACAAATGAGGTGAAACCTACAACTGCCCCAACGTATTGCTTAGAAAGATCTAGAAACTCTCTTTGGACAATAAGATGGGGCAATGTAGAGTTCACTGTGTTTGTTTCCTCTTTCTCACGTATCACTGCTTTCATTGCCTAATGTCCAATGCCTTTACAATCCTTGCTTTCTGCCTTTTGTTTGTGTATTTAGTTGTTCATGTGGGAGGGTAAACCTGTTCCCTGTTATTTCATTTGACAGAAGCAGATGTCTCCTCAAGCACAGGTTTAAAGAATGGAGTTTATACAAATGAAAATATTACAAAATTATTGGCCTGATATCACATGACTATGGCAAAAAATCATGAAAGTGCTTTGTAAATGACCAAAGTTTAGAAAATACCTATTCACTCCAGATCATTCACTACACAAGGGAAGTAACTGAGGCCTCCATGGGCCACAAGATGCAGTGAAGCTCACATAGTTCCTTAGTGAGAAAAGTAAAACCATATTCACTTTTTCTCACCCTGTGTTTAGGATTCTTGCCATTATTTCATTGTTTTAAGCCACCCCAAAGCTGCTCATTAAAAAGGAGACGTTTCACATTTTTATAAAAACATACCTGATCAAATCCTGATGTCTTTGCATTTGAAAGTCATAAAAAGCATCCACTACTTCAGTTTATTTGTATCATTATAAAAACTTTTTTTCAACCTCTTTATAGACACTTCAGGCACAAAATTGTTCACAGTCCTTCCACTGAAATGAAATACATTTGCAGTTCACCTGGTAAGGAAAGGGTTGCTGTGTCATGTGAAGTGATAGAATCTAACAATGACTTAAAGCCATCTCCCCTTGTAAACTGCTGCTTTTATGAGGAACTGTTTTTATGAATGCAGGTCACTTGTCACAGAAAGCATACATCTGACCACTAGCTCTCCATCTGTGCAGGTCCTTTAATCCACACCATAGGTGTGATCTCCTGGGGCCTTCAAAATGTCCATGGAAATTTATCAAATATTTGTCAAATAAATGTTTTTCACATCTCAAAAAAATATGGGGGAAAATGAATTGGTTCTAAATATCAAAAAGAGAATCACAAAGTTGAACTTAAGGTTTTTTTTTTTTATTGTTGTTGTTAAATGCAATATGGAACCTGTGTTTGCAAGCCATCTCTTATACTTCTATATGCATTTAATTAAATGTGGATAGTAGTTCATTTTAATATACTTGATGTGGTGTAAGTGGGACAGTCACAAGAATTCTCAGGACCACCAAAGTTCTTTGAAATGCCCAATATTGAATTTGCTATATGACATAGGAAGCTCAGCCTGGTGCTCTGTGACAACCTGAAGGGGTGGGATGGGGTGAGGGAGGTTCAAGAAGTAGGGGACATGTGTGTGCTTATGGCTGATTCATATTGTTGTATGACAGAAACCAGCACAACACTGTAAAGCAATTCTCTAATTAAAAAAAAAAAAAAGCCTCATTTTTAGTTACTGAAATTCCAGAGTATTCAGTGTTACTTGTCACTTTTGCTTGGAAATAGTGATGAATTCCATTATGTCCAAGTTTAGTTAAGGTTTTCTTTTTTCATTTAACCAAATAGGAGTGTGGATTTAGTAAATTCCTAATTGGCTTGTACTTTTGTTTGTTAAATTTGCTTTTTCTGTGAAACCAGTTCCCACACAAGATTAGAGAAATCCATATGCCAACAGAAATAGGTCTTTTTTTCAGCGCTCCTCTGTGGAAGACTTGTAACAGACCTTAATTATCCCCATGGCATCTGAATGCAATAGATTTATAGTTCTTAATTTTTCTGAATACAATTAAATCTGCGTCCTACACTCTTTCACCAAGGCTAATGAGAAGTTTGGTTATCAGGCCTTCTTTACCACTCTTGGATCTTACAAGAACCCCAGACTCCAGGAAAATGGAGGATAACCCACTGCAGTGGAGTATTTTCCTTATTTCACAGGCCTTTAAGGTCATAAAAAACCACTAGTACTGCTGACAGCACATCAAACAATCCTTCACACCCTCACCAAACTCAGCCAGGGAAACTTTTGCTGGTACCCTTGTGTTTTATCTGCTTGGTTCCTAGTTTCATAGGAACAGTCACTCCCTTCTGAGATTCTACCGCCTCTAGAAATATTGCATTGAGGCTGCTTCATGCCTCTGTCCAGGTTCAGGAAAACCAACCACCCTATAGGGTCAGACTCCTTTTATCCATCCACAGAGCATCAGGTCTCCCTCTGGTTCTCTTTTGGGCAACGTGGCCCATTCCCTTGATGGCTCTAGTGCAGTGTTTCTCCTAGTATGATTTATAGCAAATGGTACCCCATAAATCATCTGCTTGTGCTTAACCAGTTTCATATGAAAACAACATCCAAGCAATTTTGTTCCCACCCGTTTCACAAATTGGAAATGTAAGATTAAGTAGTACTTTTACAGCAGTGCCTTTATTGAGTTCTTTGTAACAGGGGTCCCCACCTTTGGGATCTCATGCCTGATGATCTCAAACTGCACCATAAATGTAATGCACTTGAATCGTCCACGCCCCCAGGTCTGTGGGAAAATGTCTTCCATGAAACCAGTCCCTGGTGCCAGGAAGATTGGGGACCACTGCTTTATAATAAACCAAAGCTTACCGTGATCCCCTGATGGAAAAGGTGCCAAAAGGGCATGAGATGAGGCAGAGTCTAAGGAAAGACTACTGTAAAAGAAAAGCCTTTGGTGGTCTCATTGGTAGCATTAACTAATGAGAACTCTTCTAACGGGCTGCCACAGGCTCCTGTTTTACTTGTATTGCTTTCTGTTTTTCAGCTTCCCCAATGAATAGAGTGCAAAGCAGCTGAAGAAGCAGCTTTATTACTCAAAAGGAAATGTTGACACACCTGGGGCTTTCAGGGTGTGAGATGAAGGGCCCAGCTTTACACCACTTAAAGTGATAACATGGTTGATGCTAAGTGAACTCCTGTAACAAAATCTACTCTTTTTAAAAGCCCCCTGGCACTAGTCCTCATGAACATTGTGAGACATTTTAGGAAAAGCTAAGAAACATGTTTAAGAGAAAAGAGTGACTTCAGATGTGGGATAAAAGCTATCATGTAAAACTTAAACTCACACTCTTTTCCCCAGGTAAACCTTCCCAGGAACAATCAAATTCTGCCTAATGTGTTACAGAAGTATTGGTATGTTCCTTTTCTTCCAGACATTAAAGTAGTTAATAGATCTGATATCAGGAATCATAAACTACCTTGCAGAGCAATGCAATACAGCCAGGAACAAGAATGATTTTTTTATATTTATTTGGCTGTACCGGGTCTAAGTGAGGCATGCGGGATCTTTAGTTGCAGCCTGCAAACTCTTAGTTGTGGCATGTGACCAGGGATAGAATCCAGGCTCCCTGCATTGGGATCACAGGCTCCCAGGCTCCCTGCACTGGACCACCAGGGAAGTCATCGGGACTTTTTAAATACTGCTTTCTTTTCAGTTGACTAGCAAGCGGCACATAGTGGTCCCTCTGTAACTGCTTTTGCCTTTTAATCCATCCTGGTCTTGCAATACGGAATGAAGCAGGGCAAAGATTAATAGAGTTTTGCCAAGAAAATGCACTGGTCATAGCAAACAACCTCTTCCAACAGCACAAGAGAAGGCTCGACACATGGACATCACCAGATGGTCAACACCAAAATCAGATTGATTATATTCTTTGCAGCCAAAGATGGAGAAGCTCTATACAGTCAACAAAAACAAGACCAGGAGCTGACTGTGGCTCAGATCATGAACTCCTTATTACCAAATTCAGACTGAAATTGAAGAAAGTAGGGAAAACCACTAGACTGTTCATGTATGACCTAAATCAAATCCCTTATGATTATACAGTGGAAGTGAGAAATAGATTTAAGGGCCTAGATCTGATAGATAGAGTACCTAATGAACTATGGACAGAGGTTCCTGACATTGTACAGGAGACAGGGATCAATACCATCCTCATGGAAAAGAAATGCAAAAAAGCGAAAATGCTGTCTGGGGAGGCCTTACAAAGAGCTGTGAAAAGAAGAGAGGTGAAAGCCAAAGGAGAAAAGGAAAGATATAAGCATCTGAATGCAGAGTTCCAAAGAATAGCAAGAAGAGATAAGAAAGCCTTCTTCAGTGATCAGTGGAAAGAAATAGAGGAAAAGAACAGAATGGGAAAGACTAGAGATCTCTTCAAGAAAATTAGAGATACCAAGGGAACATTTCATGCAAAGATGGGCTCGATAAAGGACAGAAATGGTCCGGACCTAACAGAAGCAGAAGATGTTAAGAAGAAGTGGCAAGAAAACACAGAAGAACTGTACAAAAAAGATCTTCATGACCTAGATACATCCTGGAATGTGAAGTCAAGTGGGCCTTAGAAAGCATCACTACGACCAAAGCTAGTGGAGGTGATATAATTCCAGTGGAGCTGTTTCAAATCCTGAAAGATGATGCTGTGAAAGTGCTGCACTCAATATGCCAGCAAATTTGGAAAACTCAGCGGTGGCCACAGGACTGGAAAAGGTCAGTTTTCATTCCAATTCCAAAGAAAGGCAATGCCAAAGAATGCTCAAACTACCGCACAATTGCACTCATCTCACATGCTAGTAAAGTAATGCTCAAAATTCTCCAAGCCAGGCTTCAGCAATA
>SJYC01147075.1:0-37237 GCA_006408675.1 Madoqua kirkii | reverse complement strand
GCCAAAGAATGCTCAAACTACCGCACAATTGCACTCATCTCACATGCTAGCAAAGTAATGCTCAAAATTCTCCTAGCCGGGCTTCAGCAATACATGAACCGTGAATTCCCTGATGTTCAAGCTGGTTTTAGAAAAGGCAGAGGAACTAGAGATCAAATTGCCAATATCTGCCAGATCATGGAAAAAGCAAGAGAGTTCCAGAAAAACATCTATTTCTGCTTTATTGACTATGTCAAAGCCTTTGACCGTGTGGATCACAATAAACTGTGGAAAATTCTGAAAGAGATGGGAATACCAGACCACCTAACCCAGCTCCTTAGCGCCTTCATTAAGGCCACGGGCACTGGTTCACAGTATATATACTGTGTACTGCATCTTGCAGAAAGGAACTCCAACTTCACAGTCACAATCTCCCCAGAAGCCCAGCTGTTGCTGGATGAGGGAAATTTACATTCAGTCTAGGGGATTCACTATAAAGTGAGTTTTGTGATCAGAAGCAAATGCCATAAGGCATAGTGTGAGAGTGTGTGGTGAGTCAGTGAAAGAAATGCCGGACTGGATGAAGCACAAGCTGGAATCCAGATCGCTGGGAGAAATACCACTAACCTCAGATATGCAGATGACACCACCCTTACGGCAGAAAGCAAAGAAGTACTAAAGAGCCTCCTGATGAAAGTGAAAGAGGAGAGTGAAAAAGTTGGCTTAAAGCTCAACATTCAGAAAGCTAAGATCATGGCATCTAGTCCCATCACTTCATGGCAAATAGATGGGGAAACAATGGAAACAGTGACAGACTTTATTTTGGGGGGCTCCAAAATCACTGCATACGGTGACTGCAGTCCTGAAATTAAAAGACACTTGCTCCTTGGAATAAAAGTTATGACCAACCTAGACAGCATATTAAAAAAGAGACATTACTTTGTCAACAAAGGTCTGTCTAGTCAAAGCTATAGTTTTCCCAGTAGTCATGTATGGATGTGAGAGTTGCACTATAAAGAAAGCTGAACACTGAAGAACTGATGCTTTTGAAGTGTGTTGGAGAAGACTCTTGAGAGTCCCTTGGACTGCAAGATCTAACCAGTTCATCCAAAAGGAGATCAGCCCTGAATATTCATTGGAAGGACTGATGCTGAAGCTGAAAATCCAATACTTTGGCCACCTAATGTGAAGAACTGATTCATCTGAAAAAACTCTGATGCTGGGAAAGATTGAAGGCAGCAGGAGAAAGGGATGACAAAGGATGAGATGGTTGGATGGCCTCACCGACTCGATGGACGTGAGTTTGAGTAAACTCCAGGAGTTGGTGTTAGGGAGGCCTGGCGTGCTGCAGTCCATGGGGTTGCAGAGAGTCAGACACGGCTGAGTGAACTGACTGAACCTGGCTTCCCAGGTTGCTCTAGCAGTAAAGCATCTGCCTGCAAACGCAGGAGACCTAAGAGACTAGGGTTTGATCCCTGGATTAGGAAGATCCCCTGGAGGAGCACATGGCTACCCAACTCCAGTATTCTTGCCTGGAGAATCCCATGGACAGAGGGGCCTGGCAGGCTGTAGTCCATAGGGTCACAAAGAGTCAGACATGAGTGCTTCTTAGCCTAGCGCCCAAGGTCTCTACCTCTAAATATATCCTTTAGATTTTGCATAAAAAAGAAAAATGCGTAGTTCTTGGCTAAGCCTTCTCCTTTTACACTGACTTCTTATTGTCTCCCTGGGCATGTAGGGACGGGGCAATAGAAGGAGCTTCCTTTTACAAGGCTGATCCCACGCAGAAGGAGGTGATCTGGGTATTCAAGCAAGGGACACCGGCTGGGTCACTATCAAGCAAGATTTTAAAAGGCTGGGGATAAAGGGGATTCCAGTTTCTTCCATGTGTTCACATCCCAAATACCAGGATTCAACTCTTTTCCAATCAATATCTGTTGAGTTCCTTTAATGGACCGGAACCTGGTGGTCCAGAGTCAATGATAAGAAAGTAAAAGAGAGAGGCTGATATTCCTTGGTTTATGCAGAAAACCAATAAAGCCCTTAATACAGGGCTTGCATCGCTCACAAAGGCACCTCTCGAGGGGGTGAAAGCACAGTGCGCCTTCTCGAGAGGGTCTTAGAAACCCGGGCAGGAGAGTGAGCACGATGGGTTTCTATGCTCCAGAGAATAGCCAGAGAGAACAACTCTTTTCCAATCAATATCTGTTGAGTTCCTTTAATGGACCGGAACCTGGTGGTCCAGAGTCAATGATAAGAAAGTAAAAGAGAGAGGCTGATATTCCTTGGTTTATGCAGAAAACCAATAAAGCCCTTAATACAGGGCTTGCATCGCTCACAAAGGCACCTCTCGAGGGGGTGAAAGCACAGTGCGCCTTCTCGAGAGGGTCTTAGAAACCCGGGCAGGAGAGTGAGCACGATGGGTTTCTATGCTCCAGAGAATTAGCCAGAGAGAGAGGGAGAGAAAGAAAGACATGGGGCCCCAAGCTCTGATGGAACAAGGGTTTTTTATTCAACATAGTGTGGGTATATATACTGTCTTACAAGGTAGCTTTGTTCAGCAAAGATAAAGATCAAAAGTCCAGACTTACAAATTATCAAGGAAACATAAGGCAATCCATATCAGAGAGAGAGAGGGTTGTAAATAATCACTTTTACCGTCTGGTTCATAAAAAGGAAGAGGGTCGTAAATAGTTACTTATCATTGTATGGAAAAACTAAGGAAGGAAATGCATGCATTCAGCCCCAGAACGGTCTGCCGCCTCTCTTAATCCTGAATATTCAGGAATCCATAAGGAACAGAGGATTCGTGACAGATCCAAAACAGCACACAGGAAGCCTCCTGTTAAATGCTTCCTGACAAATACCTAACGTTTTCATAAGAGATCCAAAATGGCTGTGAACTCAATGAATAATGCCATCCCGTTAACTGTGGGATCAAACTCCTGTTTTTGTGCCAGAATTTGGCACAAAAACAAAAATACAGATCAATGGAACAGAATAGGAAGCCCAGGGATAAACCCACATACTTATGGTCACCTGCTCTGTGACAAAGGAGGCAAGAATATACAACAGACAAAAGACAGTGTCTTCAATAAGTGGTGTTGGAAAATGGGACAGCTATGTGTAATAGAATGAAATGAGAACATTCTCTACAGCATATGCAAAAATAAACTCAAAATGAAAAAAGAACCCTTTTACACTGTTAGCGGGAATAAATTGGTACAGCCACTACAGAGAACAATATGGAAGTTTCTTAAAAAACTAAAAATAGAACTACCATATGATCTAGCAATCCCACGCCTGGCTATATCTGGAGAAAACCATACTTTGAAAAGATACATGTCCATCAGTGTTCACTGCACCACTATTTACAACAGCCAAGAAAGGAAGCAACTTAAATGTCTATCAACAGAGCAATGGATAAAGAAGGTGTGATATATACATACAGAGGACTATCACTCAGCTATTAAAAAAAAGCATGAAACAATGGCATTTCTAGCAACATGTTGGAAGAAGAGTCATGACCAACCTAGACAGCATATTAAAAAGCAGAGACACTACTTTGCCAATAAAGGTCCGTCTAGTCAAGGCTATGGTTTTTCCAGTAGTCATGTATGGATGTGAGATTTGGACTATAAGGAAAGCTCAGTACTGAAGAATTGATGCTTTTGACCTGTGGTGTTGGAGAAGACTCTTGAGAGTCCCTTGGACTGCAAGGAGATCCAACCAGTCCATTCTAAAGATCAGTCCTGGGTGTTCATTGGAAGGACTGATGTTGAAGCTGAAGCTCCAATACTTTGGCCACTTGATGCAAAGAAATGACTCATTGCAAAAGACCCTGATGCTGGGAAAGATTGAAGGCAGCAGGAGAAAGGGATGACAGAGGATGAGATGGTTGGATGGCATCACTGACTCGATGGACATGAGTTTGAGTGAGCTCCAGAAGTTGGTGATAGACAGCGAGGCCTGGCATGCTGCAGTCCATGGGGTCGCAAAGAGTCGGACATGACTGAGAAACTGAACTGAACTGATGGATCTAGAGATTATCATAGAAAGAAAAATAAGTCAAAGATAAATATATGATATCACTTATATGTGGAATCTAAAAATATGATGCAAATGAACTTATTTATGAAAAGAGATTCACAGACCTAGAAAACAAAAAAACTTACGGTTACCAAGACGGAAAGGTGGGGGGAGGGATAAATTAGGAATTTAGGGTTAACATATATACTGCTGCTGCTAAGTTGCTTCAGTCATGTAGAATTCTGTGCAACCCCATAGATGGCAGCCCACCAGGCACCCTCATCCCTGGGATCCTCCAGGCAACAATAGTGGGTTGGGTTGCCATTTCCTTCTCCAATGCATGAAGGTGAAAAGTGAAAGTGAAGTCGCTCAGTCATGTCCGACTCCTGGTGACCCCATAGACTGCAGCCCACCAGGCTCCTCTGTCCAGGGGATTTTCCAGGCAAGAGTACTGGAGTGGGGTGCCATTGCCTTCTCCACATATACACTAAAATATATAATAAACAAGGATCTAAGGCATAGCAGATACCATAGCACAGAGAATTCTACTCAATACTGCATAATAACCTATATGGGAAAATAATCTGCAAAATAATGGATATATATGTATAATCAAAAAGATTCAACACTGAAAGACAAACCCCCCAGGTTGGTAGGTGTCCAGTAGGCCAATATGCTACTGGGAAGAGCAGAGAAACAGCTTCAGAAGCAATGAAGAGGCTGAGCCAAAGCAGAAACAATGCCCACTTGTGGATGTGTGATGGTGAAAGTCAAGTCCGATGCTCTAAAAAACAATATTTCATAGGAACCTGAAATCTTAGTTCCATGAATCAAGGCAAATTGGAAGAGGTCAAACAGGAGATGCCAAGACCAAACATCAACATTTTAGGAATCAGTGAACTAAAATGGACTAGAATGGGTAAATTTAACTCAGATGACCATTATATTTACTACTGTAGGCAAGAATCCCTTAGAAGAAATGGAGTAGCCATCATAATCAACAAGGAGGGTCCGAAATGCAGTACATGGATGTAATCTCAAAAACAACAGAATGGTCTCAGTTCGTTTCCAAGGCAAACCATTCAACATCGCAGTAATCCAAGTCTGTGCCCCAACCACTAACGCTGAAGAAGCTGAAGTTGAACAGTTCTATGAAGACCTCCAAGACTTTCTAGAATTAACACCAAAAAAGATGCCCTTTTCATTATAGGGGACTGGAATGCAAAAGTAGGAAGTCAAGAGATACCTGGAGTAACAGGCAAGTTTGGCCTTGGAGTATAAAATAAAAAACAGCAAAGGTTAAAAGTCTGCCAAGAAAATGCACTGGTCATAGGAAGCACCATCTTCCACCAACACAAGAGACAACTCTACACATGGATATCACCAGGTGGTTAATTCTGAAATCAGATTGATTATGTCCTTTGCAGCTGAAGAGAAGCTCTATGCAGTCAGCCAAAAGAAGACTGGGGAACTCTCTGTGGCTCAGATCCTGAGCTCCTTATTGCAAAATTCAGACCTAAATCGAAGCAAGTAGGGAAAACCACTAGGTCATTCAGGTATGACCTAAATGAAATCCCTTATGATTATACAGTGGAAGTGAGAAATAGATTCAAGGAAGTAGATCTGATAGAGTGCATGAAGACTATAACCAAAGCAATCTACACATCCGACGCAATCCCTATCAAAATTCCAATGGCATTTTCCACAGAAGTAGAACAAGCAATCCTATAACTTATACAGGAACCACAAAAGGCTTCAAAGAACCGAAGGACCTTAAACTTATCTGGAGGCCACATACTCTGATTTAGCACTATAATATAGTAATCAAAACAGTAATGGTACTGCCATAAAAACAGACACACAGATCAATGGAACCTAACAGAGAGCCAGAAACAAACCCACATATTTATGGTCAATTTATGACAAAGCCAAGAACATGCAATAGTGAAAGGACAGTATCTTCAAAAATGGTACTGGGAAAACTGGACAGTCACACACAAACAAGTGGAACTGGAACATTATCTCACACCACACACAAAGTTTAAGTCAAAGTGGATTAAAGACTGAAATGCAAGACCCGAAATCATAAAACTCCTAGAAGAAACAGTGGGTGATCTCCTTGACACAGGTCTTGGTGACAAGTTTTTGGAATTAAAACCATAAGCAAAGGCAACAAAAGCAAAAATAAACATGCTGAACTACATCAGCAAAATGAAAAGGTAAACTACCAGTGTCAGAAAATATTTGCAAATAATATTTCTGATAAGGGATTAATATCCAAAATATACTAAGAACTCCTTCAACTTGACAGCAAAAATAATGAAATAATCTAGAAAATGAGCAGAGGACCTGGACGTTTTTTTCAAAGAAGACATACAGATGGCCAACAGACATACAGAAGGATGTCCAACATCACGGATCAGGGCGACGCCAATCAAAGACACAATCAGACGACCACTCACATCTCTTAGAATGGCTATCAGAAGTACAAGAAATAAAAAATGTTGGCAAGGATGTGGAGAAAATGGAACCCTTGTGCACTGTGGATGAAAATGTAAATGCATCCAGCCACTACAGAAACAGTATAAAGGCTTCTGAAATAGCTAAAAACAGAGCTGCTGTATGATCCAGCATTCCCATTTCTGGGTCTTTGTCCAGAGAAAACAAGAAACACTAATTCAAAAATATACAAGCACCGCCACGTTCACTGCAGCATTCTTTGCAAGAGCTGAGCTGTGGAGACAATCTGTGTCCATGGATGGGTGAATGAATGAAGAAATGGCAGCACGTATGCACAGTAGTAACCAGCCTTATAGAAAGATTTAAATAACTAAAAAGATTTAAATCTTGTAACTTGCAGCAAGATAGATGGACCTGGAGGGCATTATGCTAAGTGAAATAAATCAGAGAAATAAAATCGTACAGTTTCACTTATGTGGAGAATCTAAAAAATAATAATAAAAACAAGACCTCATATACAGAGAATGAATTGGTAATTTCAAGAGGTGGAGACAGGACGTGGAGAGGGGCCGAAATGGGTGAAGTCAAAAGGTACCAACTTCCAGCTGTCAGACATGGGGCTATGATGTATACACAGCACGGTGGCTATAATTAATAACACTGCATTGTGCATCTGACAAGTTGTTAAATCTTAAAACTTTTCATCATGAGAAAAGTTTGTAACTATGTATGGTGACATATTATCAGGACTTATTGTGGTGATCATTTTGTGACATAACAAATACTGAATCATGTTGTACACTTGAAACTAATGTGTGTCAATTATACCTCAGTTTTAAAATATTTTTTAAAGTAAACAAGTATCACATTCTATTTGGGAACCACTGCTTTCAATCGCCCTTCTTAAATGAAATATCTTAGGCAACGGGGAGGCTCCCCATAACAGCCCCTGTGATTCTAGGCTGTCTCAGTAAGACGGTGCCGTTTATGCATACACTCGCAGCCTCTGGCGCCACAGTTGTTAGACGCCAAGCAGGCAGGTGTGCCGGGAGGTGGTGAGCTCAGCTCTCTGAGACTGAGGACTCCACTTCTGTAGCTACACCCGGGTCTCTCAGTGTGTGGTTTTATGTGCACCTTGTTGTTACATGGAAAATTTCTTGAGCCTGGCAGGTGGCAGGTGTCGATCCAGCCCGTTCGTGACCAGCTTACCATAGCACAGGTGTCTTAGGTGGCTGGCTTCACGTTTCCACTAGTAACAGATCTGTTGTCTTCTCCTAGAAGATTTCTTTTACGGTAGCGGACACTGTAATGGCTTTAAATATTCTGAAATCTATCTACTCAAGACTGTGCCAGCTGGTGAAACCACCAGATACTTCTTGTCTCCACTTACTTCCGCAAGTCCCACAACAGTTTGCACTTTGGACTTAGCTTGAGGCTTCGCGAGTCTCCTCACTGTTGCCATCTTGCTTCCTTTAGGTTGACGGGTTCCATTATTCCTTGTTGAAATGATCCCAATTCAACCAGACTTAGTGTTTCTGGCTCTCTTTTTTTAAATTGCTCTGTGATTTTATTACTCTAAATATACAGTAAAAAACAAAAACTAGCCAGAATATATCAACCGATAGCACACGTAAACCCAAGACAGGCCAGTCTGCACCCGTCCTTCAGAGAGACGGCCGCTAATACTGATGGCGAGGCCAGTGTGGGAGGAGAGGGGGCAGGAGAGGGGTGGAGAGGGGGACAGCCCCCCGCCTGTGTGTGTACGTGCATCAGCACGCCTGCACCCATGGGCACCTGTGGGCAGGAGCGCACAGGCGCAGGGAGCCAAGGGGCTGGGGGGCCGCCCCAGCGTGGGCTCTGCTCACAGGCTCAGGAGTCCTCCACCGAGTGCCCCACTCAGCTGAGCCTCAGGCTGGGCTGCGGCCACCCAAGCCATCCTCTCCAGGGCAGCTCCTCGGGAAGCCAGACCCTCTCCTGCCCACCAGGACAGTGTCTGCGCCTGGGACCTGCAGAACCCCCCACCTGGCTCAAGGTCTTGCCAGGCGGCTCTTCCCAGTGGGGCACCCAGGCTGAGCGTCCCTTCTGCCTTTGTTACCCAGAAAGTTCATCTTTAAAAAAAGACAAGGTCATCTCAGATGGGACCCACAAGGTCCCCCCTCAGGTGCCCCAGAACCAGTGACAGAGCAAGGCTAGGGGCAAGGACCTGGCAGGGCCTCCCGGAAGCGCTTACCTTGCGGAGCAGGTTGGCCGCAGAGTCCCAGTGCTGTCACCCCCGAGACCTGGAGTTTCTCACGCTCCAACTGTCCTCCAGGAAGGATCCAGACAAACTTGAAGAGCTCAGAAGGCAAACTAGGAGCATCCTGGAGAGTGGCAAAGAGGCAGTGAAATCAAGGGCTTCCAGGCTCCCTTCGCCACAGTTTGGGACCGCCCTGGCATCTCCAGCAGCCGTCTTCAGGACCCACGTTGTTGCTGTTCAGTCACTCAGTGTGTCTCTTTGCCACCGCATGGACTGAAGCAAGCCAGGCCTCCCTGCCCCTCACTATACCCTGGAGTTTGCCCAGATTCATGTTCTTTACATCATGGATGCCACAGAGCCATCTCATCCTCTGACGCCCCCTTCTCCTTCTGCCCTCGATCTTTCCCAGCATCAGGGTCTTTTCCAGTGAAAAGACCTTTAACAGGAGCTGTGTCCCCACCAAAACTGTCAAGTGACAAAACTCAAGCAATTTAGTAAGGATTTGGGGGTCCTTTGGTCGAGGGAAAACCACCCACAGATGCAGGAGGCGCAGGACCTCCCAGCAGCACAGCCTCCTCCCAAATGCCTGGCAGGGGCTTCGTCAGCCTGAGAGGCTATGTGGAAACAGCCTGATTGGTCGGGGGGGCATCAGGAGGCGAGCAAGCCGCGAGCTCTGGGGCAGGTAAACGAGCCACACCCAAGCGGGAGGGCAGCAGAGACTGCCCAGAGAGCTCAGTGTGCATCGGGCTCCCTGACAGGGGAACAGCTACTTTTAACAGGGCTAACTGGTATAAACAGGCCTTTGATGAGCTTCCTCAGTTACCCCAAAGCAGGTGTAGCAACTGAACTCTTTATCAGCTGCATTTTATACAGAGCGAACTGGCCTCAGAAGTGGGTCTCATCCCTGGCTGCACGTCCGAGTCGTCTCTGGAAAACTGTAAACGTGTTTTTGGCTTTTCTCAAATTTTACTAGATTCCGTGGAACCTAACGGGTGTCAGCCTCACGCCCACAGACACTGGTTTACTTGGTTGCTTGCGAGAACCCCAGCAGGGTTTCCTTTTTCGTTTTGTATTTTTTTGTTTTTAGTTGTTAAAGCTCCACAGGGAGTTGTAATATGCTCCTGATTCACTGGTATAAACTCAGGGGAGGGCAGTGGAATCTAAAAACATACTCAAAATCCATATAATTCTTAAAATATAAAACATGGATAATTCAAGTGTGGTATTTGTGAATCTGCTAGATACAAAAGTACTGGCAAGTGACTATGGAGAATGGATAGAAAATGAATTTTCCTTCAGCAAGAGATGATGGTGTTGGCCTTTGTAGTTCAGAACCTCTTAGTCCTGTTCATAAAGGCACAACCATGAGGACCACCAAGTCTGGCGGAAGAGGATGCGCCCTGAGCGAGGGTCCTGGGTGAGCGGAAGGTGGGCTGCAGCCCCGGGCCTCTCCCCAGCCCTGACGTGACCGCCACATTGAAACCCTGACGGACGCCAACATGTCCTAAAAGCAGCCCCACTGTGAGGCCCAAATCACGAAGCTGCCCACGTCTCCCTCGTCCAAATTGAGGGCACTGTTAAGACAAACAGGAATTTAAAAGAAGACGCTTAATTCTGTTGAAAATAAGGCAAGAGATTTTCCTTTAGGTCTGAGTATTTACCTTAGAAAACTTGTATTTTCTCACACTGTTTGAAATGTATTTTTAAGAAACTAGATAAGCCTTAGTCAGGTCTGCGCCCTAGCAGGTCTCTCTCAAGGCCCTGGGAGCCGTGCCTTTGACATGTAACTGTCAGGACAGGGCACCCCATCCTCCAGTTTCTGTGGCGAGTAGGAGGCACACTTCTTCGCCCCAAACTGCTCAAGTCTTCCTGTCATACAGACATGTTTGCCCTTTTCACCCCTCAGAAAGTCAGTTAGCTAATGGAGGTGGTCACCCCAATCACCAGGGACATTCAGCAAGAGCTGCACGTGACAAATGGTGCTGTCCAGTTCCCGGAGGACCACTTACTGTTTACCTGGAGAACATGTATGTGCCTGCTTGGCCGCACAAAAGGGCCTTTGTGCAACCTTTGTTTTTGCAACCTTAGCCAAATGCCTGTGATGGAGCAGCGCATTCTAATTTAACCCTCAGTCAATAGTGTTTTCTTTCTCCATTACCTTTTTGGAGAAGATGTCTGAATTGAGTTTTTTCAAACTGTATATTTCCCCAAGAGCACCTGCATTCTTTAAAGTTATGGTCTTTTTAACTTGCATCTTTCCTATCCACAGGGAGAAGTACTGAAGGTATTGGTGTTTTTGTCAAATTTGCTCCCTTCCACAACAGGCGGGACACAAGAGTGAGAGTAATTTGAAATAGTGATGATGTCACTAGAAGCTGAGGTTGATCGGAGCTGCTGTAATTGAGTAATTACTTCAAGCCAGTCTGTCATGTTCAGTGAGAAATAATGGTTCATGATTCCCACTTCTTGAACAGAAAAAAGAGAGTTTTTAAACTTTATACACACATTGTTAGGAATTTAAAATGTTAATAACCCAATGTGTTCATCTTTCCCTTTGTGACATCCTTCATTACTTTTCAATTAAAAGAAATTTACCAAAAGAATACATGTACACAGTTATTTTTTTAAAAGGCCAAGTTAATTCTAAATAGTTGTAATGAAAAACAGCAATTCTTTGCTTTATCCTTCAGTGTCTCCGTAACTGTATCAGGATTTACAGAGCCACGTAGAAAGGTAAGAACCTATTACAGAGATATTACCTTACACAATGATTGGAACCCGCTGAACAGCCTGTGTCAAGCTTTTGCTTCTGTGTCTGGACTGGGGTCTAAAATCGCCAGGGCAGGCAGTCTGGAGGGAAGATGGACGTGAAAGGAGGGCAAGGACAAACTGGACCCTGCATTCGTCTCTCAGCCCCTTGGCATCAAGGCTGGGAACACAGTCTGTGGGCCACATCGGCGCAGACCTTCCATTATAGGATCAGACACACATCTACACTGCAAGTAACAGGAGCCACTGGTGTTTGCTAAGGAGGCAAATAAAAATTCAATCTTAATTCTTAAAGATACGACACAAGTATCCACCAATTTATAAACAAATCATCAGTTTATACACTGGTTTTAAAATATTTCATTTAATAAATACCTTACTTTGTATTCATTTTATTGATCGGTCATTCTTTGAGAAGCCTAGTATCTATTACATATTGATGACGAATCTTCACTCCAAATCACAAGTACTCTACTAGTGTCTTCCTTCCACTCACACCATTCTGGGGTGGAAAATCCGTATTTACATGAAACAAATGAATGAATAAATTCAAAGTAAATATACTGGGAAGAATACATTTTAATCCACAACTCTGAATACTAGCATTTAGTTATTTACAGTGGTATTTACGATCAATTTTACAACAACTTTTGTGAAGAGAGATTAACTAGAACATAGAGCTATGTATCTACAATATACAAATCATAACTTTCTTCCAACTAATAAAACATAACAGTGTATAAAAATGGTAACAGTTAAAACTGCTACAATTCAAAATCATTATAATTAAATTAGATTCTGGTAAATTTTCCTAGGGTTGGGAAATAATGGTCAGCTCAGAAGAGGAGAGCAGGCAAGTACATGTAAGCCCCACTTCCTCCTACTTTGAAGCTGTTGCTTCCCAATGCAGATGGCCTGCCCTTGAGTAAAATCTGTCCCTGAATCCTGACTAGAATTCCTGTGCCTGACCTTCTAAATCTCAAACACTGTTTTAGGCCTGCTGTGATGAATCCACAGCAGATGGCTTTAACTCTGGGGTACACTTTTTTTTTAGATCAATGCTCAGTCGCTCAGTCGTGTCTGACTCTGCAACATGTCCAACTCTTTGCAACCCCATGGACTGCAGCACGCCAGACCTCCCTGTCTATCACCAACTCCTGGAGTTTACTCAAACTCATGTCCATTGAGTCGGTGATGCCATCCAACCATCTCATCCTCTGTGGTCCCTCCTCCTCCCGCCTTCGATCTTTCCTAGCATCAGGGTCTTTTCAAATAAGTCAGTTCTTCACATTAGGTGGCCAAAGTATTGGAGTTTCAGCTTTAACATCAGTCCTTCCAATGAACACCCAGGACTGATCTCCTTTAGGATGGACTGGTTGGATGTCCTTGCAGTCCAAGAGACTCTCAAGAGTCTTCTCCAACACCACAGTTCAAAAGTATCAATTCTTTGGTGCTCAGCTTTCTTTATAGTCCCACTCTCAAATCCATACATGACTACTGGAAAAACCATAGCCTTGACTTAGACAGACATTTGTTGGCAAAGTAATATCTCTACTTTTGAATATGCTACCTAGGTTGGTCATAACTTTTATTCCAAGGAGCAAGTGTCTTTTAGTTTCATGGCTGAGTCACCATCTGCAGTGATTTTGGAGGACCCACAAAATAAAATCTGTCACTGTTTTTATTGCTTCCCCATTTATTTGCCATGAAGTGATGGGACCAGATGCCATGGTCTTAGTTTTCTGAATGCTGAGCTTTAAGCCAACTTTTCACTCTCATCTTTCACTTTCATTAAGAGGCTTTTTAGCTCCTCTTCACTTTCTGCCATAAGGGTGGTGTCATCTGCATATCTGAGGTTATTGATATTTCTCCTGGCAATCCTGATTCCAGCTTGTGCTTCTTCCAGTCCAGCGTTTCTCATGATGTACTCTGTATATAAGTTAAATAAGCAGGGTGACAATATACAGCCTTGAGGTACTCCTTTTCCTATTTGGAACCAGTCTGTTGTTTCATGTCCAGTTCTAATTGTTGCTTCCTGACCTGCATATAGGTTTCTCAAGAGGCAGGTCAGGTAGTCTGGTATTCCTATCTCTAGAAGAATTTTCCAGTTTGTTGTGACCCACACAAAGGCTTTGGCATAGTCAATAAAGCAGAAGTAGATGTTTTTCTGAACTCTTGCTTTTTCTATGATCCAGTGGATGTTGGCAATTTGATCTCTGGTTCCTCCACCTTTTCTAAATCCAGCTTAAACATCTGGAAGTTCATGATTCGTGTACTGTTGAAGACTGGCTTGGAGAATTTTGAGCATTACTCTGCTAGTGTGTGAGATGAGTGCAACTGCGCGGTAGTTTGAGCATTCTTCGGCCTTTCCTTTTTGGGGGACTGGAATGAAAACTGACCTTTTCCAGTCCTGTGGCCACTGCTGAGTTTTCCAAATTTGCTGATAATGGTGGAGGGTTCTGACAAAACGTGGTCCACTGGAGAAGGGAATGGCAAACCCCTTCAGTATTCTAGCCTTGAAAACCTCACGAACAGTATGAAAAGGCAAAAAGATAGGACACTGAAATATGAACTCCCTGGGTTGGTTTGTGGCCAATATGCTACTGGAGATTAGTGGAGAAATAACTCCAGAAAGAATGAAGATACGGAGCCAAAGCAAAACAACACCCAGCTGTGGATGTGACTGGGGATGGAAGCAAGGTCTGATGCTGCAAAGAGCAATACTGCACAGCAACCTGGAATGTCAGGTCCATGAATCAAGGAAAATTGGAAGTAGTCAAACCGGAGATGGCAAGAGTTAACACTGACATTTTAGGAATGTCAGCAAACTAAAATGGACTGGAAATGGTAAATTTAACTCAGATGACCATTATATCTACTACTGTGGGCAAGAATCCCTTCGAAGAAATGGAACAGCCATTATAGTCTACAAGAGTTTGAAATGCAGTACTTAGATGCAATCTCAAAAATGACAGAATGATCTCTGTTCGTTTCCAAGGCAAACTATTCCATATCATGGTAATCCAAGTCTATGCCCCAACCAATAATGCTGAAGAAGCTGAAGTTGAACAGTTCTATGAAGACCTACAAGACCTTGTAGAACTAACACCCAAAAGACATCCTTTTCATTACCGGAGAATGGAGTACAAAAGTAGGAAGTCAAGATATACCTGGAGTAACAGGCAAATTTAGCCTTGAAGTACAGAATGAAGCAGGACAAAGGCTAACAGAGTTTTGCCAAGAGAGCACACTGGTCATAGCAAACACCCTCTTCCAACAACACAAGAGAAGACTCTACACATGGACAGCACCAGATGGGCAATACTGAAAAATCAGACTGATTATGTTTTTTGCAGCCAAAGATGGAGCAGCTCCATACAGTCAGCAAAAACAAGATCAGGAGCTGACTGTGGCTCAGATCATGAACTCCTTAATACCAAATTCAGACTTAAATTGAAGAAAGTAGGGAAAACCGCTACACCATTCAGGTATGATGTAACTCAAATCCCTTACAACTATATAGGGAAAGTGACAAATAGATTCAAGGGATTAGCTCTGACAGGGTGCCTGAAGAACTATGGACAGAGGCTCATGACACTGTACAGGAGCCAGGGATCAAGACCATCCCCAAGAAAAAGAACTGCAAAAAGGCATAATGGTTGTCTGAGGAGGCCTTACAAACAGCTATGAAAAGAAGAGAAAGGAAAGGCAAAGGAGAAAAGGAAAGATAAACCCATCTGAATGCAGAATATACCCACTTGAATGCAGAGTTCCAAAGAATAGCAACAAGAAATAAAGGCTTCCTCAGAGATCAGTGCAAAGAAATAGAGGAAAAGAACAGAATGGGAAAGACTAGAGATCTCTTCAAGAAAATTAGAGATACCAAGGGAACATTTCATGCAAAGATGGGCCCGATAAAGGACAGACATAGTAAGAACCTAACAGAAGCAGAAGATATTAGGAAGAGGTGGCAAGAATACAAGAAAAACTATACAAAAAAGATCTTCATGACTCAGATAATCATGATGGTGTGATCACTCACCTAGAGCCAAACATCCTGGAGTGCGAAGTCAAATGGGCCTTAGGAAGCATCTCTATGAACAAAGCTAATGGAGGTGATGGGATTCCAGTTGAGCTATTTCAAATCCTGAAAGATATCTATCTAATGACCTGTTAATCATTTTTATGGCTATCCAATGTTAGTCCTAGGTGTGGTCAAGAAATTACTGCGTTTACACAGCATATTTCTTGGGTGTTCACTGAAGGTGACTGTCCACACTACAAGCCTAACATTTTGATGAAGCCTCGTTCAGACTGAGAAGGTAGGTCAGAGCAGTGAAGAGCAGCTCTATTAAAATCAACCAAATGATTCTGAATTTCTCCCTACTACAGAAGAATTAGATGAAAGTTTTAAAATGCCTGGGCAATAAAAATCATCTACCAATCACTTTCCTTAATAAAGCAATCAACAGTCTATTAATATATTTTCTAGACAATAAAATAAAGCTTTTTAGAGATACTGTGAGAGATATTATTGATCACAGCTATATTTTACTTGATTTAGCCCTTGGTTAGAAATTTATATCTTAATTTATTCTTATAGAAAAATACAATCCATTTTATGAGCTTCTAGAAATAAATTAAGGAGAAAAATAGACACTACCTGTTCCTAATAGTCTCCCTGGAAATGACAGTATTTGCCTGGGAGGATATACACACTTAATGTGTATATAATACTTCATTTCAAAATATATTTAATTCTTTTCTCTCTCTCTTAATTTTCTAAGTGACTAGTAATAAACACTGAGATTTCTTTGGAAGGAATCATGCTAAAGCTGAAACTCCAGTACTTTGGCCGCCTCATGTGAAGAGTTGACTCATTGAAAAAGACTCTGATGCTGGGAAGGATTGGGGGTAGGAGGAGAAGGGGACGACCAAGGATGAGATGGCTGGATGGCATCATGGACTCGATGGACCTGAGTCTGAGTGAATTCCAGGAGTTGGTGATGAACAGGGAGGCCTGGCGTGCTACGATTCATGGGGTTACAAAGAGTCGGACATGACTGAGCGACTGAACTGAACTGACTAATAAACAAGCTAGTGATTACTTTAGTCATTTTTCCATCCAAGAATTTCATTAAAAAAACATGTGGCATGTCTTACTGTGGTACAAATACAAGGGAACTAGAAATCCAGGTTTACTTTTTAAACTATAAATGATTGGCAACTGTTTCCTTTATAGTTATTGCAGGAGTAGGTCCAACATGAGTCCATATATAGCCCTTCTCTGGTCTGGTGGGAACTGTGGGAAATGGTGATGAACGTGACTTGAAATATTCAGAAGGTGCATGACAGACAAATTCCAAGTATTCCATCTTCCTTGGAAGATCCTCCTCTGGTCCTGGAAGGGAGCCACCATTTACATTTTTGAAGATATGTATCATTTTCATAAAAATTAAAATACCTCAACACTAGGAGATACTGGTCTGGTGCTAACCTGACATTAGTCCTTGAAATATATATTATTTTAAAGTTACTTCCCATCATTTTTTTCTGCTTTTAATTGCTTAAGGAAGATAGCATTCTCTCCAAAATATAACTCAATATAGAAAGGATTCTGAAAGTGATATTTAGCCTTATATAATGTCTACTATATGTCTGCTGCTGCTGCTGCTGCTAAGTCACCTCAGTCGTGTCTGACTCTGTGCGACCCCAGAGACAGCAGCCCAACAGGCTCCTGGGATTCTCCAGGCAAGAACACTGGAGTGGGGTGCCATTTCCTTCTCCAATGCATGAAAATGAAAAGTGAAAGTGAAGTCGCTCAGTTGTGTCCGACTCTCAGCGATGCCATGGACTGTAGCTCACCAGGCTCCTCCATCCATGGGATTTTCCAGGCAAGAGTACTGGAGTGAAGTGCCATCGTCTTCTCCACTACTATGTATCTACACTCATCTAGATACTTGACAGATACATCAATGCTTTGAATCCTCACAGCAACCCTGAGTTAGGTACCATGATTATTCCCATTTTACATGAGGGAAAGAGGCAAGAGAGATGAAGGAACGTGCCCAAGATCACACAGCTAGTAAGTGGCTGTCCTATGAACCCAGACAGCCTACTTCCAGAGTCTGGGCTCTGAAACTTCATGATATGTGGTCTCCTTCAGAACATTAGGAAGAAGAGGTGAGAGAGAAGCCCGAGAGGTGGTTCAGGCACATTACTGCCTCTGCTGATGATCCAATCTGATGGGACAGGTAAGTTCACTCTTCTATGTACTTACAAGCAGAAGACTAAAACAGCTCTGCCATGTGTCAAAACTTGACATGCAGGTGAAAATAACAGTGATACTTTATCTGTCCTTCCATTCTCTCGGAAAATCCCTCTCTCCCTCCTTAGAATAAAACAAAGTATGCTCATTGTAGAAAGGTTGAAAAGTTTGGGGGTAATTTTAAAACTCTGAACACTTTCAAAATTCTATTTTCAACAACTTCTTGTGAGTCTATGTCAAGAATAAATTCTTTGGTGAGCCTTGAAATCAGTGAGTACAGTGACTGCCATTTCAACCACCACCACCAATAAAACAGGTTACAAATGGTCCAGGATGACGTGTGTGATATGTAGAGGAACATATGTTAAGGATTTGTAAGATGTTGAAACATAAACATGACAGTTCCTCTAGAAATTATTTTTAAGTAACTTTTTGTATGCTACCTAAATAATCTAGTTCTTAAGCAGTAAATTCTTTTAATAGACCTTAACCCTGGGTTACCCAGAAACATCTTATCCACACAGCTTTTTAGTAGATGCATGCTGCTGCTGCTGCTCAGTCACTTCAGTCGTGTCCGTTGATAGCCTCAAACCCTACTTTTGTAAAATTTCGTATTTTCTGTAAAATTATCTTTTTTGCACTTATGCTTCTTTGTTACAGACTGAACTGTATGCCTCCAAATTCATATGCTGAAGTCCTAATCCCTAATGTGGTAACATTTGGAGAGAGGGCATTTAGAGAGGTAATTAAGGTTAAATGAAGCTGTAAGGATGCAGCTCTCATCCAATAGAATTGGTGACCTTATAAAAAGACGAAGAGATGCTAGGAGTGCACGCACACAGAGGTAAGCTCATGTGAGGACACAACCAAAAAGCGGCTGTCCACAAGCCAGGCACAGAGCTCTCACCAGAAACCGACCCTGACAGCACCTTGATCCTGGACTTGCAGCCTCCAGAACTGTGAGACGGGAAAATTCTGTTGTCAGCCCATTCAGTTTATCCTATTTTGTCATGGCAGCCAGAGCAGATGAATACACTTTCACATAATAATGGAAAATAAACCGGTTCAAGAACCTGTCCATCCCTGTCTAACTCACCCACGATGTAGGACGCAGGGTCGAACTGGTCCCTGGGGCTAGCGAGAGTGGGAATGAGCCAGGTCAGCGCCGCGCTCTTCTCACAGTACTGGTCCTGGATGAAACCTCTGATCTGAGCATAGTAGGGTTTTCCATCTTGTTCATCAATTACAGAAACAACATCTCCAATTTGGTAATACACTCCCTGGGAGACACAGAAGATAAGCCTATATTTAAAATAACAGAACAACACTACGGGTGTGAACTGAAACTTCCTTCGTATGAAAACAACAGTTTTCCAAGTGGCCAACAGAAGGCCTCTGAGACGGCCTGATGCGGGACAGCTGCGTGGCTGTGACTGGTGCCAGCTCTACAGCTGTTTCTTTCTCTGCCTCTGGCTGCGCTGGGGCTTGGCTGCTGTGCACGCTCCCTGGCGCCCGTGGGCTTTCTCTAGCTGCGGTGCACAGGCTCTCTTGTTGCAGCCAGAGGGCTTCTCGTGGAGGTTGCGGGCTCAGTAGCTGCAGCACACGGGCTCTCTAATTGTGGCTCACTGGCTTAGCTGCCCCTAGGCGTGTGGGATCTTACTTCCCTGATCAGGGATCAGACCCAAGTCCCTTGCACTGGAAGGCAGATTCTCAATCAGTGAACCACCAGGGAAGTCCCTGAAGTTGTTTCATTTTTGAATAAAAAAATTTCACATACACATGACGACTTGCAGCTGGAGAAAACATTTGTTTATAAAAATAATTTTCTATCACAATAGTACAATCCCTACTTTTTTCGCCAGACCCACTGCACTGGACAAAGTTAAGTGACGTGCTCAAAGCTCCATGAGGCAGCACTGCAGCGGAGGCACCTATGCCAGCTCAGGGGTCTACCTCTGTCCAGTCTTAAAAGGCAGTGCTTTTATCAAAACAACTTTGCCTCCCTCTCCCTCACCATGGACTTCCAGGAGCAGCCAACCCCCACTACTGCCTCTCTCCTCTTACTTCTTGAAGGCCTTTTGGAACATCTGTGCCCTCTCCCATCTCTGTGTCAGGCTCCATCCCATATTTGTCCAAATCCCTCTCTCCCTCCTTAGCCGTCAGTGTGTCAGGAGGACTAGGATGGCTTGTTGCCCTGGCTCCACACCACACATCTGTATTTTTAAAACAATTCCCATAATCTACATTAAAAAATACTTAAGATCCTCATATAATATTTCAATAGGCAACTTCCTCTCCCCACTCAGCTCTGGATGTTATATAATAGCCATGTATGGGGAAAAAGAGCTTAGAAAGGAACAAAAAGTACAATCACATCTTATACAGAGCAATGAAGACCTTTAGACTAACCCAATATTTTAGTACCACCTTATGCCTTCCAGGTGGCTCAGGGGTAAAGAATCCACCTCCAATGCCAGAGATGGAGCTTCAGTCCCAGGGTGGGAAGACCCACTAGAGGAGCAAATAGCAAACCACTCCAGTACTCTTGCCTCAGAAATCTAATGGGCAGAGGAGCGTGGCAGGTTACAGTCCATGGGGTCAAAAAGAGATGGATAAGCGACTAAACAACAAAAATGCAATACATTCAAATCTTCCTTCAATAACTATGATGCTCACCTTGTAGAAGATTGATTCTGCAGTGATTATGGTGGAAACGGACTCAGGAGCTTTGATGGGCTATGAAAAAACAGAAGTAAAAATATTAGCACATTCATTGTGTGTGTGTGTAGTATGTGTGTATGTGTGTGTGTAGTGTGTATAGGCAATTTTCCAGCCACATATGAGTTCTGTAATCTGAGAAATACTACAGTTGTTTGGTGACAAGAACTGCAGTGTTAAAAAAATAAAAAATCTTCTGAACATTGCGTTTAAGCATGGTCTGAATATTTCTGCTGTTATTTCCGTTACCTTTAGCTTAAAAATTGCTGAGAATCAAAGGACAGGCTCCTGATTATGTGGCTGAGACCTAACAGAACCCTTCTCAGAGCTTTACTGCACATAACAATCTAGTTTAAAAAAGTATCTGTGGCTTTAATGGCCTGAGTACGACAAGAGGTGGAAATAACAAACAAGTCTCCTCAAAGATTTTCCATCTCAGCTTAACTATAGCTATCATCAGAACTAGTTTTCTAACAAATCTGAACCAAGGCCAAAGGAAGCTTTCTTGGGAGTTGCTAGTAATTTGCTGCCACTCAATCATCATCGAAATTCCTTAAGTTGTAATACACACTTTTATGCCACAACACAGTAACTATGTCTTCCCAAATATGTCTTGATGTCATCCCTGAAGAAAGTGGTTGCCAGAGAAATTGATACTAAAATACTTTCAGAAAACGTATTCCACCATACATGAGGAAAAAGAGTGCTTATGTGTGTACAACTATAATCAAGTATTCACATATTTTGTCTAGTCAATTATCACATTTTAGAAAACAAATTTATTAAAATCCTAGATAAATTAAAAGCAACTACTCTCAAGAAAAAGAATCCACAATCTGCACAAGAATATAATGCAAGGCCTCTCTGAGGTTTTTAAATGAATACACCCAACTTCAGAAAATGCCTTACTGGTGAGTGAAGCATTTCTGTTTTGAAAGCACAGTACTCTATGGGGTTAAAAAAAAAAAGAAAAACACAGTATCAAATGCTCTGCCTAGTGTTTGACCACTGTCCCTTGTATTTACAAAACCAAAAATAAGCTTTCAGTTAGCCCAGCACAAGTCTTTCAATGATCTATTTTCTTAAAAAAGAGATAGATAAGATTAAGTAAAACTTTTGATTCATATTCATCAAGTTGATCATTGTAAATCAGTAAGAAACATTTTTCTGGGGCCATATAACAAGCAAATATGGAACTGAATGAATTCCAGTGTTATTATTTACTTAGAGCTTTATGGAAAAGAAAAAAAATACCATGCCCACACCAAGAACTGTAACTCCATCTCATCTTTTGCATAGAGAACCCAATAAAATGTGCTCAAGATTTAGGTTTCTTTTAGAATCATGTTTTATGTTCCCCAGGGGTGAAAAAAAACTAAAACAAGGAAAAGAGGATATCATTAACTTTATAACAGTAAGCCTCTTAAAAGAGCTCCTTCCCTTTCTGAAAGCCTGGATCAGTCCTCAGAAGGCCACAGAAGAGCTGCCCAGAGTAGAGTCCAAGTTCAATGGCGAGAGATGAAGGCGGTGGTTGGTCACGCTACACACAATGCCACAATTACAGTACGACACTGTCCACAATCATCTTACATTTTTTAATTTAAAAATATGTCTTCTCCCTTTCCCTTTAGTGGAAACTTTCTTTTCAGCAGCTGGAGCAGATTTGTATTTAGTGTTTCTGAGCCGGGCGGACCTCCTGTGAATTTCCTGCTTACTCTGTTACATAAACAAAGAACAAAAAAAAGAGAAATAAAAAGCGTAGAAAGGTTGCTGTCCTGATACAACCATCTTACAAGGATCCGAGTATGCACTTTAAACGAACATTCAAAAATAAATTGAGAGCAACTTTTCATGCGGGGTAATAATCAAACGAACTGGCTTAATTTTAAAAAGGAGAGCTACAGGCAAACATCTTCAGACTCCAAAAAGGTGTGAACTACTTTGTAAAAGGGCAACGGGCAGCAAGAGGAGTCAGTCTATGCCAAGGTAAGCCCATTCATCGGTTGCGTTTATGACACAAAAGTCCTTAAAAATTCAACTCTCCTAAGCCAGAGAATGGGTGTGGTATGCCACCTCCTGCAAGGAACACTTATGGTACTACTGAAAATGACTTGATAATCTTAATAACATGACATTATGACAAAGTAAACTTTATTAACAGGGAATGAGGTCCAGTAGCCGAGACCCTGTAGACATCTCTGTGTAAACGTTAAGTACCCTGAGATGTCCCGTTGCTACCCAGAGTATCACAGAGGACGGATTTCTGAGGGGTTTCTCCTCTTCCTGCTTCTTTAGAATTTAAACTAAGCACAGTACTCTATGGGGTTAAAAAAAAAAAGAAAAACACAGTATCAAATGCTCTGCCTAGTGTTTGACCACTGTCCCTTGTATTTACAAAACCAAAAATAAGCTTTCAGTTAGCCCAGCACAAGTCTTTCAATGATCTATTTTCTTAAAAAAGAGATAGATAAGATTAAGTAAAACTTTTGATTCATATTCATCAAGTTGATCATTGTAAATCAGTAAGAAACATTTTTCTGGGGCCATATAACAAGCAAATATGGAACTGAATGAATTCCAGTGTTATTATTTACTTAGAGCTTTATGGAAAAGAAAAAAAATACCATGCCCACACCAAGAACTGTAACTCCATCTCATCTTTTGCATAGAGAACCCAATAAAATGTGCTCAAGATTTAGGTTTCTTTTAGAATCATGTTTTATGTTCCCCAGGGGTGAAAAAAAACTAAAACAAGGAAAAGAGGATATCATTAACTTTATAACAGTAAGCCTCTTAAAAGAGCTCCTTCCGTTTCTGAAAGCCTGGATCAGTCCTCAGAAGGCCACAGAAGAGCTGCCCAGAGTAGAGTCCAAGTTCAATGGCGAGAGATGAAGGCGGTGGTTGGTCACGCTACACACAATGCCACAATTACAGTACGACACTGTCCACAATCATCTTACATTTTTTAATTTAAAAATATGTCTTCTCCCTTTCCCTTTAGTGGAAACTTTCTTTTCAGCAGCTGGAGCAGATTTGTATTTAGTGTTTCTGAGCCGGGCGGACCTCCTGTGAATTTCCTGCTTACTCTGTTACATAAACAAAGAACAAAAAAAAGAGAAATAAAAAGCGTAGAAAGGTTGCTGTCCTGATACAACCATCTTACAAGGATCCGAGTATGCACTTTAAACGAACATTCAAAAATAAATTGAGAGCAACTTTTCATGCGGGGTAATAATCAAACGAACTGGCTTAATTTTAAAAAGGAGAGCTACAGGCAAACATCTTCAGACTCCAAAAAAGGTGTGAACTACTTTGTAAAAGGGCAACGGGCAGCAAGAGGAGTCAGTCTATGCCAAGGTAAGCCCATTCATCGGTTGCGTTTATGACACAAAAGTCCTTAAAAATTCAACTCTCCTAAGCCAGAGAATGGGTGTGGTATGCCACCTCCTGCAAGGAACACTTATGGTACTACTGAAAATGACTTGATAATCTTAATAACATGACATTATGACAAAGTAAACTTTATTAACAGGGAATGAGGTCCAGTAGCCGAGACCCTGTAGACATCTCTGTGTAAACGTTAAGTACCCTGAGATGTCCCGTTGCTACCCAGAGTATCACAGAGGACGGATTTCTGAGGGGTTTCTCCTCTTCCTGCTTCTTTAGAATTTAAACTTCTCAAGTGAAAAGGTGCTGAGAAGAGGCCAAACCAACGACGACCTTCTCGTCGCGGACGGGAGGGGGCGGCCGGGCCGAGTCTGCCGGGAGGGCGCCGCCCGCCCCGCGCCGCGCCGGCCTCCGCCCACGGGAGGGGCCGCGGGGGCTCACCTGCTTGCCGCCCCCGCCCCCGTTGCTCTGCGGAGGGGCGGCCGAGGTGCTGGCGAAGGTCGCGGCGCCGAAGCCAGCCCCTGCGCTGCCGCCGCCGCCGCCGCCCCCTGTGCCGCCGGCCACCCCCGGGCAGGAGCCCCCGCCGCCTGCGCCGCCCCGGCCTGTGCAGTGGTGGCAGAGGATCTCCCCCTGCGGGCCCTTCTTCCACATGGAGGACGACGTGGTCTTGCAGACGCTGCAGGTGGGCTTCAGGCCCAGCGGCATGGTGGCCGGCTCGGGCGGCCCCCGCGGGCGCAGCGACACGGGAATGGCGACCGCCGGCCTCGGCGGCCCGCGGGCCGGCCCGCCACTCCCACAGACAGAAGAGCGGCGCGGGCGCGGCGCCGAGCTGCCCAAGCCTGGACCGGGCCGCGGCCGCCGCCCCCTGGAGGCAGGAAGCCGGTTCCGCCCGCTCCGCGGCCAGCTCCAGCCTCCGCAGCCCGAGGCGCCGGGAGGCGGGGCAGGGCCTGGGAGGACACGCTGGCCTCGACCTTAGGGGGCTTCCGGTGAGGGGCGGGGCGGGGCGGGGCCTGGGAGGACACCCTTGCCTCGGCCTCGGCAGGCTTCCGGTGATGGGCGGGGCCGCACACTGGCCGCCCGTCTGACCGGAAGTGCCTTGCCCGGAATTACTGGGACTGCCGGGCGATTCACAAGCTTTCGGCCTTTTAGGCCTACGATTGGCTTATAAAACGGCTCATTTCAGTTCAGTCGCTCAGTCGTGTCCTAAGTGAATCTAAATTCCAGATAAGCAACTAATAACACGACAGTGTATCCTATGCAATGTTCGTTGTTTATCTGAATTCAAATTTAACTGGGCAGCCTGTATTTTTAATTTTCCACGTCTGGCTCTCCTACTTAGGACCTCCTTACACTCTTTGAAATTATAATTTACACCCCCACATACGTTTGCTTATAAGGGACATTTGAGTATTAGGAGTTGAAACACATTTTAAACCCCTGGAGACCAAGCATACGTTCATCGGCCCTTGAGTGGTGGTGTCATCTTGAGTCCTATAGCCTCTGAGCATTAGGCCGGGGAGATAGTGCTGGTTTGGCATTGTTGGGAGGCAGATTTGGCCCCGAGAACCTCCAGAAAGGGTCTTGGAGCTCCTTGGACCGCGCTTGGGAAGAGCTGACCTAAGACCAGGCCATCATGAGAATCCAGCCCTCTCAGTTAATGCCGCGGGTCGGTACCAGCCTGGCCAGGGAAACGAGTCTCTACCCCTCTCAGTGGAGCGGTGGTTGCCTGCCTCTCTTCGTGATCCTGGGTTTCCTAGTCTTGAAGTTCTCACGCGTCTTGATGAATATGTTGGTGGAGGGGGGTGGGAAGAAGAAAGCTGCATTGACTGCCTTATCAAGTTGTGAAACTGCATTTAGGGTTTCTGCCGATTGTGGTCTAAGATATTATCCCTGTTTTACTCTTAACTGAGGATCAACAGAGGGACTGTGATTTGGCCTGGATGCCCGGGTGGACACTGGTCTTGGAAGCACATCTGGACAGGACTCTGCCAAAGCCCCTGCGTCCGGAGCTGTGGCTCTGGTCATCCTGGCTCTGAGTCTCAGGTTCCCCAGTAGTGGCCGCAGGATGCGAAGAGGTGACTCACTGGAAAAGACCCTGATGCTGGGAGGGACTGGGGGCAGGAGGAGAAGGGGACGACCGAGGATGAGATGGCTGGATGGCTTCACCGACTTGATGGACCTGAGTTTGAGTGAACTCCGGGAGTTGGTGATGGACAGGGAGGCCTGCCGTGCTGCGATTCATGGGGTCGCAGAGAGTCGGACAGGACTGAGTGACTGAACGGAACTGAACAGAACCACAAAAAATTACGTATCGGATTGTTATGGGGTATAAGAGCAACTGTGAAAGTGGCTGAGGAGCATAGGTACAGTGTGGTCTCACTGTAGAAGGATGCACTCTGAGAGGCATCTAGATGTTAAATTCTATCCTTCCTAATACATCTCTCCTGCAAGTACACCTAGTACCAGTGCTAGTCTTCGCACCTCCTCCTGTGAGATTACTGCCTCTCACTCTCCGAAAACTTTGACCCCTGGCTCACCAGTTTCCTCTCCACCAGAGACAGCATCCTGGTTGCGGCCCACATCCACATGTATGACCATTCAAAGTCCTCTTTTCTCCATTCCTCCTCATTCCAACATCTCCATCTCCTGCCCTTGTCAGCTCCCATGGCTCCTGGTTACACCCTCTATCTGAGATCATCAGAGAGAACCACATTTTTTCCTTGGTTTTTTAAGAAAAATTTTACAATCGTTTAAAATTAAGTGTAAGACACATAAAGTATCCAATGCATCTAAATATAGCTTATCACAAAGTCACCACACGGACCAGCCAAATCAAGAAATAGAACATAAGCCCCTCACATGCTCTTTATGCAGAGATCACCACTATAGTGATGTCTAACACTAGACATCACTAGATTTTGTGGCTTCCCTTTGTCAGGGTAAGGAAGGTCCCGTCTATCCGTTTTCACCAAGAATGTGTAGAATTTTATCCGACAGTTTTCTGTATGAGACGATCGTAATGCTTTTCCTCCTTTTTAAAAACTCGCCCATTCTTCCTCTGCCGGTCTTTGCCGCTGCGCACGGACTTTCTCTAGCTGTGGAGTGGAGGCTGCCCTCCCGCGGCGCGCCGGCTCCTCCTCGCTCGGCGGCCGCGCTTGTCACGGAGCGCGGGCTCTAGAGTGCTCAGGCTTCGTGGCTGCAGCACGTGGACGCAGCAGTCGGGGCTCGTGGGCTCAGTAGTTGTGGTACATGGGCTTCGTTGCTTGTGGGATCTTCCCAGGCCAGAGATTGAACCCATGTCATCGGTATTGGCAGGCATATTTCTATCCACCGTACCACCAGGCAAGTCCTGCTCTTTCCTGTCTGTTAATAATGTGAATTCAGGTTTCTGCATGTTAAATTAATACTGCCACTAATGGAATGAATCCAGCTCGGCTATTGTGTACTGTTCTTTTCACATATTGCAGGATTACTTTACTAATATTTTAAGATTTTTGTATCTATGTTCATGAGTGAGATAGGCTTGCTGCTGCTAAGTCACTTCAGTCGAGTCCGACTCTGTGCGACCCCATAGACGGCAGCCCACCAGGTTCCCCTGCCCCTGGGATTCTCAGGCAAGAACACTGGAGTGGGCTGCCATTTCCTTCTCCAGTGCGTGAAAGTGAAAAGTGAAAGTGAAGTCGCTCAGTCATGTCCAACTCTTTGCAACCCCATGGACTTGCAGCCCACCAGGGGTGGGATTTTCCAGGCAAGAGTACTGGAGTGGGGTGCTATTGCCTTCCCCAGAGATAGGCTTATAATTTTCCTTTCTTGTAATATCTTTGTCAGCCTTTGGCAGCAAGATCATGTCAGCCAAAAAAAGGACTTTGGATTTTATTCTCAGTGACATGGGAAACCAAAGCTCTTCTATTAATATTTACTGATATGAAAAGATTTCTGACATAAATTTTCAGAGGGGAAAAGCAATTTATAAAACAGTGCATAGAACATGATCACTGTATGTAAATTAAATGTCTATGTACGTGGTGTATACCTGTTTTAGTTATTCAGGCAAAAAATTGTTGCTAATTGATGCACAGAGGTGGTGAGACAGGCTTACACTTTTCTTTTTGCACTTTTTCTTTTATAATAGCTTTATTTAGCTATACAAAACAGCTCACCCTTTTATTTTAAAGTATACAATTCATTGGGTTTTTAATATATTCACAGATTTGTACAACTATCACCAGTATCTAATTTTTGAACATTTTCATCACTCCAGATAGAAACTATCCATTAAGTAACCATTAAGTAGTCAAAGGGTTAAGTCACATCTCCCCCAACCACAAATCTACTTTCTTTCTCTATGAATTTGCCTGTTCTGGACATTTTGTGTAAATGGAAGCATACAGTATGTGGCCTTTTGTTTGCACCTCTTTATCATCTGAAATATTTCTTACCACACTGTGTGTTACTTTTATTTTTAAAAAAGAGGGAAAAGTATCAAAAGGAAAAGAAGAAAATTGGTGGTTTCTTGGTCCTAAAAATCCTCGGCCAGCTGGAGGTGGCAGGTCACAGCAGACAGTATCTAGTCAAGGACTGGCAAGCATACCTCCTCTCAGCATCTCAGTCCTTTGTCTGTAAATTGGGGAGGGTATCACCCACCCAGGGCTGCAGCAAGATTTGATCAGTTATCACGCCTGCACATAGTTCTCAGTCAAAACACAGGGCTTGTCTTCCAAGCAGCAAAGCTATAGTGTCACAAAGCTCCTATGCAGATGTCCTGGAGTGTTAACAGGATAGACCAGTGTGCTGCAAGGATAAATAGGACTATGTGATGGGGAGGGGGTAGGGAGTGGGGTCAAGCTGGCAGGTGAGAGAAATGGGCCGGAGAGAAGGATTCAGGAAGACACTGTCAATGAGAGCTCTGACCCAGTCCTGCTCCCTCGTGGGCGCCTCAGCAAGAGCCGGCGCCACTGCTGGCCAAGCCAGGGCTCCCTGAGGCACCACGGGAGATCTCAGATTGACAGAAGGAGAGCGAGAGACCTAGCTTGGACCTAGCAGGGAAGAGACGATTTGGTGCCTATGGGAATGTCTGAGAAAATTCTGCAGGCAGAGTGTGTCTGTGTGTATGTATGTTTGTGAGTGTGCAAGCTGTGAACACAAAAATGAGTACTTCCCGAGATCTTAACATTCACACTATGGGAAAGAAATAAAGCTGAGCTCCCCAGGGGATTATCATTGTCAACTTGCAGTCTAATTTGCGTGATTTAGGTGCTGCATGCTTCATTAATTAAAACTCTTTTTAAAATGCATAAAATATATCCCAGGGCCATATCAAATAGATGCTGTTCACCACGTCTTGTATCTTGGTTCTGTTTGGAAGACAGAGTTCTTTATCCAACCACACCCTTGTCCTGCATACCTCAAGGGCACACAGCCACTGAGTCTCTTTTACCTGCCTGTCAAATGAGGATGACGAGAGGGCACACCTCATGGGTTAGTGGGAGGATTCAGTGAGTTAGCCCAAGTGAGGTGGTAACAACTTTTCAACCTGGTCACTGCTTGATTTAATGCCAGTCCTGAGTCTAATAAGACAGGAGGAGGCATTCTTTTGACCAAGCTGGTCAAGTGTCTACCCCTCTCCCCCAACTACAGTCTTGGAAAAAGTGTGATTAACTCAAGTTGCCTATTAACATTGACAAACTAGAGAAAGAATGTGTGAGACTGGACGGGGTGAGACCTATGAACTGCCAGAAGAGAGAGAGGGCCAGGGCAGCTATTCCTGCTGACCTCGTCTTCTATCCCCAGGAGGGCGTCATGGCAGCCCTGTCTCCCTCTGCAGTCACACTTTCCGTGCAACAACCCAGAACTTTCTTTCTGTTTTGTGTGGGGGCCCCCATGGTTCCCATGCCAATGCCTCGATTCAGGGTGTTCTCCTTACCTGGAACATGCGTCCTCTCAAGGCATCATAAGGACCCTATCCATCTTCCCAGAATCAGCACAGGCATCACTTCCTCCAGGAAACCTCATGCCAGGAGTCACAGCCCTCCCCCGCCCCTGCCAAACTAAGTAGCTGTTCCTTGCTGTGCCTTCTCCCTCCTTTAGGGTGCACCTTCGTACCCTTGTCTCCTCGCTACACCGGGAGCATGTTGAAGAAAGGAAGTTTGCCGTTTTCCTCTTTGTGCTGCTGCTGCTGCTAAGTCGCTTCAGTCGTGTCCGTGTCCGACTCTGTGCGACCCCATAGACCACCTCCCCACATCTTGCATTGTTTGTTGTTTAGTCACCAAATCATGTCCAGTGCTTTGCGACCCCATGGACTGCAGCCCTCCAGGCTCCTCTGTCCATGAGATTTCCCAGGCAAGAATACTGGAGTGGGTTGCCCATTTCCTCCTCCAGGTGGCCTTCCTGACCCAGGGATTGAACCCAAGTCTCCTGCATCGGCAGGCGGGTTCTTTACCACGAAGCCACCAGGGAAGCCTGCACTTAGTAGGTAGGCATCAATTTGCAGTCTAATGTGTGTGGATTAACATATCAGTCAGCCTTTTCTCAGCTGAATGAACAGCCTCGGTTCAGGGCAGTGCCCCCACCTCATCAGCTGACCTCTCACCAACCAGCCTTCATCGGGCCTCCCTGGCTCCTCCCTGGCCCGCAGCCTGAGCAGGCATCCTCCTGCACCACGGCGGGCACTCAAGTTGCCTATTAACATCATCATCCACCATCCAGCACCGGCTGGATCACAAACGAGTCTCCCTTATTTGAAATAACCATGAGGGATCCCTGGTGGAGCTTCCTAAGCGTCTTCCTCCCGTTTGGGAAAAGGTGATGATGTGGTGAGGAGGACACCTTGCCCTCTGGTTGCCTCTGCTAAGGCCTCGGGACCCTCCTTGACACGGAATCGGTTTGGAGATGGCGAAACAGGCGTCCCTGAGACTCAGCACCGAGTGCCTGGGCCGTGACCGGCCACTAAGGGCCCAGCAGAGGGACCTGACTCAGAGCCCATCTGCCAGGCAGCAGGGGTCCCAGCCCACCCCGTCTTCCAACTGTCACTCCCCTAACTGTCACTCAGAACTTTGCTTCTCAGCACCCACACCTGTGCCTACCTGTCCTTCGAATGCCTGCTGGCTTAGGAGCCAGCACAGCTCTTTGAGGCCTGGGTGAAAGCCACATTCTGCGATTCAGGTATCCAACCGCTGTCGTTTTATAAGGAGTCTCAGCTGTCTTTGACTCTTGTTCCTCTGGTTTTGGTCTCGAGAGCTCTTCGAATCTTGCTGCCTCTCCACCTTCTGATTTGCGGGATGGCTGGGGAACAAAACCAACCTGGTTGTTTGAGCATCTTTTAACCTTTCTCAGCTGTATGTGAAGACGGTGTTCCTCAGAGGAGTTCAGATTTTATCAAAAAGAGAAATATTTTAGTTACCTGAGGAAATCTTTTTAACATAAATAATAAGTTTTCATTATAAAAATGCATACAATTCAGCATATCCTTCAATTCTGCTGTGTTAGTGATAAGCCATTCCTCTGATGCTGGATATTTAGCCTGTTTTAAGTTTTTTGGAGTTACAGTGACTGATATAATGCACTTCCTTACATAGGTATTGTTGCCTGTTTGTGTGGGTATGTTTATGAGGGAAATTCCTAAAAATATAACTGTTGTGTCTAAAGTGGCACACATTTTGAATTGTGATTGATGTTGCCAAATTACTCACCCAAAAAAGTCTGCACACCTGCCAACTCCTGTGAAATTATGTTAGAGCTGATTTAACCACTGGACACAGAAGATGCATTGCCGAGGGCCCACAATAGTTTTGGGGGTTATGAAAACTTTTAAAATTTCTTTTAAAATCAGGATAAAAATGAATACAATAATGGTGAATATAAAATATACAGTGAATCCAGCCTGGATTATATTTCCTATGCTAATGAAACCATTAAAATATACTCCTTCATAGTTTATTATGGAGGTGGGACCCAGGAAGGCAAATATGCATAGGGCCCTTAGCAGTCATAATGTGGCCCTGGCTTATCCATTTCTCCACATCCTGGCAATTCTGAGAATTCTCTTTTTAGTTTTTGCCAGATTTTATGCTAAACAAACAAAAAAAAACCACATTTCACATTTCATTTCATACATTTCATTGTATTTCTTTTCTTTAACTATTTGTGAGATGTGGTCTCCTAAGTTGATTGACCATTTAAATTTCCTGTATGAATTGCCTACTTATGTTCCTTTCTCATCTTTCTATTGACTTGCTCATCTTTTCCATTTTAAAAAGTTCTTTTTATATTATAGTAAATATTACAAATTTTATTTTCAGAATTTTTCATTTCAGATTTGTTGGTATCTTTTTGTGATGCTATTTAAAGTGTTCCTGTGCCCAGATCTGTCAAGCATTTCTTTCATGGTATCATTCTTACAAAAGCTTATACAAATTTCATTGATATTTTCTTATTTGGCTATTAATATTTATTATTATAATCTTTCTTTCATCTGTAATGAATTATTGTAAAAGATGTGAAATAGCTATTAAACTTTGTTTTCCAAGAATAGCTAATTGTTCTAATACCATGAGACAATGGAAATACCACCTTTCAGTTCAGTTCAGTCTCAGCTTAACATCATTCCTTCCAAAGAAATCCCAGGGTTGATCTCCTTCAGAATGGACTGGTTGGATCTCCTTGCAGTCCAAGGGACTCTCAAGAGTCTTCTCCAACACCACAGTTCAAAAGCATCAATTCTTCAGCGCTCAGCCTTCTACCACCTTTACCAAATATTGAATTCTTACATATATGACTTTATTTCTTGAATCTCTTCCATCCTGTTGGTCCATTTATCTGTTGCTCTGTGAACACTACACTTTTAATTATTTAACTTTATTATATTTTTATTCCATTTCCCCTCTTATCCAAAATTCTCTTTCAGTTTTTGTCTTGATTATTCTCACATACTTACTCTTTCTGGTGAGCTTTAGAGTTATGTTTTCAAGTACTGAAAAAAATTTCAATACATTTTATAAAACTTAGAGATTAATTTGAGAAGAAGGGATAACTATGTACAACAGAGTGTACCTCCCCAGGGGCGTGGTATCTTGCTCACTTTCTTCAGATGCCAGTGCCACCTGGTCTATGGTTTGCCCAAGCGCTCACAATCTCATTCATCTCCTCAGACATTTCCATGGTTCCTTGTGGGGCAGGGGGCCACTAGCAGGGGCCTGCCTGAGTCTGCATGTCCCCAAGAGGTGAATGCGGGCCTTTCCCTTTGCCATAAGTGGTCTGCATAGTACTAGTTTTCTGAGAACTCTGTTCTGTGGAGGAGCGCTGTGGCAAAGCCCACCATAGTCTCTTACTGGATTTCTGGTCTCTGCTTCCACTTTTGCTTCCTCTGGTCCACACTCCACACTGTGCCTCCTGTAACCTTTCTAGTCAGATCCCCACAGCCTCCTGGTGGAAAACTTTCAGCGATTTCCCCATTGTATTAATTACTCATTGCTGCGGACACAAACTATGACAAATGTTAACACCTTAAAACAACACAAAAATTTGTTATCTTAGAGTTCTGGAAGTCACAGTTCAGAAATAAGTTTCACTAGGTTAAAATCAAAATCATTTCAGTTCAGTTCAGTCGCTCAGTCGTGTCCAACTCTTTGTGACCCCATGAATCGTAGCACGCCAGTCCTCCCTGTCCATCACCACCTCCCGGAGTTCACTCAGATTCACGTCCATCGAGTCAGTGATGCCATCCAGCCATCTCATCCTCAGTGGTCCCCTTCTCCTCCTGCCCCCAATCCCTCCCAACATCAGAGTCTTTTCCAATGGGTCAACTCTTCACATCAGGTGGCCAAAGTACTGGAGTTTCAGCTTTAGCATCATTCCTTCCAAAGAAATCCCAGGGCTGATCTCCTTCAGAATGGACTGGTTGGATCTCCTTGCAGTCCAAGGGACTCTCAAGAGTCTTCTCCAACACCACGGTTCAAAAGCATCAATTCTTAAGCACTCAGACTTCTTCACAGTCCAACTCTCACATCCATACATGACCACAGGAAAAACCATAGCCTTGACTAGATAGACCTTAGTTGGAAAGTAATGTCTCTGTTTTTGAATATGCTGTCTAGGTTCGTCATAACTTTTCTTCCAAGGAGTATACATTCCTACAAATGTAAGAATACATTTCCTGACCCTTCTGACTCCTGCGGGCCTCCTGCACTTCTTGGCTCCCGGCCCCGGCCTCCGCTCTCATTGGCTCACGGCCCCGGCCTCCGCTCTCATTGGCTCACGGCCCCGGCCTCCGCTCTCATTGGCTCACGGCCCCGGCCTTCGCTCTCATAGCCAGCCGCTGAGTCCCTCTGGCCTGGGCTGCTCCCATCCTGCCTCCTTCCTGACGCTGGCCCTCCTTCATCTTACAAGTACGATAATCAGGACCCTTGTGAATCAATTGAGTCCACCCAGATAGGCCCACCTCACACTCCTTAACTTAATCACACCTGCAGTGTTTCTTTTGCCACACGCAGTCATAGGTTCACAGGTTCGGGGGTTAGGACGTGGATACCTGTGTGCGGGCGTGCCCAGTCGCTAAGTTGTGTCCGACTCTTTGTGACCCCATGGACCATAGCCCGCCAGGCTCCTCTGTCCTTGGGATTTTCCAGGCAAGAATACTGGAGCGGGTTGCTTTGGGGGAGCACTATTCAACCACGGCCTTCAGGATGAATTTGACTCGCCAACCCCACAGCAACCTGCCCCTTCCACTCTCCTGTTTCTGACCTTACTCTGCTTTCCCCTTCCCCTCCCTAACTCCATCCAGTGAACTTCTTTCAGTTCCTGGAACCTGCCTCTCTGCTTCATCCAGTCCTGGTCCAGACAGACTCCTCCGCCTCAGGAAACCTTCTCCTACCTCTTTACCTGACTGACTCCTTCTCATCTCCCCACCTTGCTCCTCACTTTCTCTGGAGGCTCTTGATCCCCTCTTCTACTCCCTGCATCTTCTACACTTTGTTACCCTCATGATATCCTCCATGTTTCTGGCCCTACTTCTATTGCCGTTTATATGATTGCTTATTTGATTATCTTCTCTCCCAAAATGTAAGCTCTTTAGGGGCAAAGATGACAAGGGCAACTCAACTTAAGAGAGAGTTTATTCACCTGTTACAGAATAACTCTATAAACATATGACTTTCATAATAGAAATAAAGTTATTTTAACCTATAGTTCTCATATGAAAGCTATTTGTTCATCATTTATTCAACCAGTATCTGTGGAGCAATGACTTGGAAAGTACAGAGGAAAGGGAGTTAAAATAAAGAAAAAACATCTGATGTTATGAAGTTGCTAAGGTTGTAGTGATACACGCATAAGGACCTGAATAACAGTGTTTCCTCTCCAGGAAAATGGACTTGGAGGTCAGTGAACCGATAGACTTTAGCTCTGGAGATCATCAACATCTGGTTCGGAAAGCTGCAGATGCTTATACCGGGGGCAAGTCTGTTCGGTCCTATGGAACTGCACCTTCAACTCAGGGGCCACAACAAGCTCATGGAAATCCACACTCAAAGGCTGGTAAGCGAGCGGATACCTATGTGGTACAGATTTCACCAGAGACCACTACAGATGACAACAACCCTGGCCCATTTTCAGAAGCAGCTGTCCGCAGAGGTAAGAATAAAGAAATGGCCTTTTTGGAAAAGAACAGCAAAAGTTCTCATAAAATAGTTCCACAGGGTGGGTTGTAGGATTTAAATTTGCCCTTAGTTTTTCCCATCATGCTTTACCATGAATCATGATACATGTAAGGACAGACAGCTCCCCAAGTTTTCCAAGGCATTCATAAGTTCATGACAGACATATTATGGTGAATAAATTGTGGTTTTCTTAACAAATGTGAAGTAATCGTTGAACACAGAATGTCTTAACTTACATACAAAGTGATACCATGATACTGTCTTTAGTTTTAAAGAATACTAATTCAGAGCTCTGTATATTAATTCTATATCAGAAATACATTCAGCTGTAACAGAAGTCCAAAACACTATGGCTAAAATAAATGAGAATTTTTTTCTCTCATGAAATATGAAGTTGGAAGTTAAGCAATTCAAGGCAAATCCTATAGGTCCCAGAAAACAATATGCCATGCTTAGAGCTTCTTCTAACTCTTCTAACTCAGTGAAACTAAGCCATGCTGTGTAGGGCCACCCAAGATGGACAGTTCATGGTGGAGAGTTCTGACAAAATGTGGTCCACTGGAGAAGGGAATGGCAAACCACTTCACTATTCTTGCCTTGAGAACCCCATGAACAGTATGAAAAGGCAAAAACATAGGACACTGAAAGATGTACTCCCCAGGTTGGTAGGTGCCCAACATGCTACCGGAGATCAGTGGAGAAAAACTCCAGAAAGAATGAAGGGATGGGCCAAAGCAAAACAACACCCAGCTGTGGATGTGACTGGTGACAGAAGCAAGGTCTGATGCTCTAAAGAGCAATATTGCACAGGAACCTGGAATGTCAGGTCCATGAATCAAGGAAAATTGGAAGTGGTCAAACAGGAGATGGCAAGACTGCATGTTAACATTTTAGGAATTAGTGAACTAAAATGGACTGGAATGGGTGAATTTAACTCAGATGACCATTATGTCTACTACTGTGGGCAAGAATCCCTTAGAAGAAATGGAGTAGCCACCATAATCAACAAAAGAGTCTGAAATGCAGAACTTGGATGCAATCTCAAAAATGACAGAATGATCTCGGTTCATTTCCAAGGCAAACCATTCAGTATCACAGTAATCCAAGTCTATGCCCCAACCAGTAATGCTGAAGAAGCTGAAATTGAATGACACTGTTAGACCTACCGGTCTTTTCCAAGACCCGTCGCTTCAAAGATCACCGTGACTCCCATTCGATGCAAACAGCAAGAGGATTTATTTAAGCCAGCGCACTGGGGTTCAGTCCCCTCCAAAGAGGATGGAACCCCAAGTGCTAGTTACAAGGAGTTTTTATCCCCAAAGACCCCAAACAGGTGAGGGTAGGGTGAGGACAGTGTGATTGGTGCACAGGTTTCATCTTTTACAGGGATTGGCTCATTTGTTTATCATCAGGTCGAAACGGCTCGCCGGTCTGCATTCTGACAATTAGTTATTACCTGGGAATTAACTTTCTGGAAAGTCTCTGAAGGAAAAACAACCTCCCTGGGGCTCTAGTGAAGGCCGGAAGGCCATAAACTCCTGTGGAGGCTGGAGGGCCATAAAACAATAGATAAGGACCTGCCTCCCTGCTGGCGCCTGAAGGCCGCATTCCAGGAGATAGGGAGCAACCCCCCACCCCACCCCCGAAAGCCCCTTAGAGAGCCTAATGGCCATATGAGATAAGGACCTGTTTTCCAAGGTTTAGCAAAAAGTTTTAGCAAAAATTTAACTCTTTCTTTCA
>SJYC01147074.1:0-12521 GCA_006408675.1 Madoqua kirkii | reverse complement strand
ATAAAACAATAGATAAGGACCTGCCTCCCTGCTGGCGCCTGAAGGCCGCATTCCAGGAGATAGGGAGCAACCACCCCCCACCCCCCCAAAGCCCCTTAGAGAGCCTAATGGCCATATGAGATAAGGACCTGTTTTCCAAGGTTTAGCAAAAAGTTTTAGCAAAAATTTAACTCTTTCTTTCAGTTGGCCATTTGATCTCTGGTTCCTCTTCCTTTTCTAAAACCAGCTTGAACATGTGGAAGTTCACAGTTCATGTATTGCTGAAGCCTGACTTGGGGAATTTTAAGCATTACTTTACTAGCGTGTGAGATGAGTGCAATTGTGCGGTAGTTTGAGCATCCTTTAGCATTGCCTTTCTTTGGGATTGGAATGAAAACTGACCTTTTCCAGTCCTGTGGCCACTGCTGAGTTTTCCACATTTGCTGGCATATTGAGTGTAGCACTTTCACAGCATCATCTTTCAGGATTTGAAACAGCTCAGCTGGAATTCCATCACTTCCACTAGCTTTGTTCGTAGTGATGCTTTTCAAGGCCTACTTGACTTCACATTCCAGGATGTCTGGCTCTAGGTGAGTGATCTGACACCATTGTGATTATCTGAGTCATGAAGATCATTTTTGTATAGTTCTTCTGTGTATCCTTGCCACCTCTCTTAATATCTTCTGCTTCTGTTAGGTCCATACCATTTCTACATTGCTTGCTTGCTTTCTTGCTGAGTCGCTTCAGTCGTGTCTGACTCTGTGCGGCCCCATAGAAGGCAGCCCACCAAGCTCCCTTGCCCCTGGTATTCTCCAGGCAAGAACACTGGAGTGGGTTGCCATTTCCTTCTCCATTAGCATATGCTAAATGTCACATCCTTGGAGGCTCAGACAATAAGGAAACCGCCCCTCAATACAGGAGACCCAGGTTTGTCCCTTGGGTAAAGAAATTCCGCTGGAGAAAGGAATGGCAACCCACTCCAGTACTTTTGCCTGGAGGATCCCATGGACAGAGGAGTCTGGCGGGCTAGAGTCCCTGGGCTTACAAAGAGTCAGATACGACTGAGTGACTAACACACACACAAATATCACATCCACCAGTTCCAAGACAGTTTGAGGCCAACCATAAAAGATCAAAAAGTAACCAGTGGTCTGTCCAGTCCTGGGAATCCCTGCCCCTTCTGCCATATAATTGGAACAATCCACCCTCTCATTAGCCTATGGAATTATCCAGCTTATAAAATCTAGCCTTGCCATATTTCAAGGCTCTAGCCTTTGGAGATGCCCACATTTGGGGGATTCTCTCTAAGTAAATCCACTTCTTACCTCTCATTTTGTTTCTCACTGAATACCTTGAAAAGTCGAGTTCACCAGGAACACGGTCACACTGCGGGTCCCCCGCCCGGTCTCTTTCCTGGGTGATACACTCCTGGGTGCTCCTTCTCTGGGAGATTCCCTTCCCAGCAAGAGAGCAGGGTTACCCTCATCTTTCCCTCCATTATCCCTTCATGCAGGCCTCTTGCGAAGCCTTGTGGGCACAGGGTACCCTGACCTCCATGAGAGAATTCTGAGGTTGAGCTGTTCTCTAGAGCTGACCTTGGAAGATGTGTTCTTGGTTAGCTGTCTGCCTGACTTAGCTTGTGTCCTCTCCCAGCCCTGTCCTGCCCTCCAGCCCATCTCTGCTTTCTCCAAGCTCCATCCTGCACCCCGCCACAACCCAAGCCCCTCAACAGACTCTCGGAGGAGAAGCCCCAGCGTCTGCTTCTGGGGAAGAGGGTCAAGTCCACTTTACATGTTCGAGATTTTCAAAGTATCCTGATTTTTTTATCCTGTTTACATTCAAGCATTAAGCTAGAGAGATCCATTGTGCTCCAATTATACAAATAAGAAAGCTGAACTCAAGTTAAGAGTTTGTACAAGAGCAACCGCAGGTCAGCTGAAGGCAGACGCAGAGTCTGAACCTCTGGCTCCAGGACAGTATTTCCCCGCAGCCCAACCCGGTGACAAGTTCTCCACTGCAGGCAGTGTGGCCGCAGAAGCTCCTCTCAGACCTCCCTCAGCCCGGCCAGGAACTTAATCCAGGAATCCATTTAATTTGCAGACAATGCTGCCTCCCCTACAAAGGATGTTTTACCACCTGCCACCCACCCTGGGGGCTTCAGAGTTAGACAATGGGCCCTGCTGACAGGAGCCAGGGAAACACAGCTTTATTCGGCTCCTGCGTTTGAGACATAAATTGTTCTTATCTCAAAATGTTCTCTGAAAGTTTAAGAAAAAAATCTGCATTGGTCTGTGGGACCAAATGGCCAGAGCTGGGTGTGGAGGGAGGCAGACAGTCATCTCGCCTGCCAGCTCTGCAGGAGAGTGCCTGCAGCCCCTTCCCTACTTCCTCTGCCAGGCTGACTGCTCCAGAGGCCAGCTACTGAAGGCCTCCCCTGGGGTAGGGGTGGGGTGCGGCAGCGGAGTCACAGCTCAGCTGAGGGCCGGGGGCAGGGCTTGGCCGGGGGTCCAGGTCAGATGTGTATAAGAGACAGATGCAGGCCTCTTGCGAAGCCTTGTGGGCACAGGGTACCCTGACCTCCATGAGAGAATTCTGAGGTTGAGCTGTTCTCTAGAGCTGACCTTGGAAGATGTGTTCTTGGTTAGCTGTCTGCCTGACTTAGCTTGTGTCCTCTCCCAGCCCTGTCCTGCCCTCCAGCCCATCTCTGCTTTCTCCAAGCTCCATCCTGCACCCCGCCACAACCCAAGCCCCTCAACAGACTCTCGGAGGAGAAGCCCCAGCGTCTGCTTCTGGGGAAGAGGGTCAAGTCCACTTTACATGTTCGAGATTTTCAAAGTATCCTGATTTTGTTTATCCTGTTTACATTCAAGCATTAAGCTAGAGAGATCCATTGTGCTCCAATTATACAAATAAGAAAGCTGAACTCAAGTTAAGAGTTTGTACAAGAGCAACCGCAGGTCAGCTGAAGGCAGACGCAGAGTCTGAACCTCTGGCTCCAGGACAGTATTTCCCCGCAGCCCAACCCGGTGACAAGTTCTCCACTGCAGGCAGTGTGGCCGCAGAAGCTCCTCTCAGACCTCCCTCAGCCCGGCCAGGAACTTAATCCAGGAATCCATTTAATTTGCAGACAATGCTGCCTCCCCTACAAAGGATGTTTTACCACCTGCCACCCACCCTGGGGGCTTCAGAGTTAGACAATGGGCCCTGCTGACAGGAGCCAGGGAAACACAGCTTTATTCGGCTCCTGCGTTTGAGACATAAATTGTTCTTATCTCAAAATGTTCTCTGAAAGTTTAAGAAAAAAATCTGCATTGGTCTGTGGGACCAAATGGCCAGAGCTGGGTGTGGAGGGAGGCAGACAGTCATCTCGCCTGCCAGCTCTGCAGGAGAGTGCCTGCAGCCCCTTCCCTACTTCCTCTGCCAGGCTGACTGCTCCAGAGGCCAGCTACTGAAGGCCTCCCCTGGGGTAGGGGTGGGGTGCGGCAGCGGAGTCACAGCTCAGCTGAGGGCCGGGGGCAGGGCTTGGCCGGGGGTCCAGGTCAGATGTGTATAAGAGACAGATGCAGGCCTCTTGCGAAGCCTTGTGGGCACAGGGTACCCTGACCTCCATGAGAGAATTCTGAGGTTGAGCTGTTCTCTAGAGCTGACCTTGGAAGATGTGTTCTTGGTTAGCTGTCTGCCTGACTTAGCTTGTGTCCTCTCCCAGCCCTGTCCTGCCCTCCAGCCCATCTCTGCTTTCTCCAAGCTCCATCCTGCACCCCGCCACAACCCAAGCCCCTCAACAGACTCTCGGAGGAGAAGCCCCAGCGTCTGCTTCTGGGGAAGAGGGTCAAGTCCACTTTACATGTTCGAGATTTTCAAAGTATCCTGATTTTGTTTATCCTGTTTACATTCAAGCATTAAGCTAGAGAGATCCATTGTGCTCCAATTATACAAATAAGAAAGCTGAACTCAAGTTAAGAGTTTGTACAAGAGCAACCGCAGGTCAGCTGAAGGCAGACGCAGAGTCTGAACCTCTGGCTCCAGGACAGTATTTCCCCGCAGCCCAACCCGGTGACAAGTTCTCCACTGCAGGCAGTGTGGCCGCAGAAGCTCCTCTCAGACCTCCCTCAGCCCGGCCAGGAACTTAATCCAGGAATCCATTTAATTTGCAGACAATGCTGCCTCCCCTACAAAGGATGTTTTACCACCTGCCACCCACCCTGGGGGCTTCAGAGTTAGACAATGGGCCCTGCTGACAGGAGCCAGGGAAACACAGCTTTATTCGGCTCCTGCGTTTGAGACATAAATTGTTCTTATCTCAAAATGTTCTCTGAAAGTTTAAGAAAAAAATCTGCATTGGTCTGTGGGACCAAATGGCCAGAGCTGGGTGTGGAGGGAGGCAGACAGTCATCTCGCCTGCCAGCTCTGCAGGAGAGTGCCTGCAGCCCCTTCCCTACTTCCTCTGCCAGGCTGACTGCTCCAGAGGCCAGCTACTGAAGGCCTCCCCTGGGGTAGGGGTGGGGTGCGGCAGCGGAGTCACAGCTCAGCTGAGGGCCGGGGGCAGGGCTTGGCCGGGGGTCCAGGTCAGATGTGTATAAGAGACAGATGCAGGCCTCTTGCGAAGCCTTGTGGGCACAGGGTACCCTGACCTCCATGAGAGAATTCTGAGGTTGAGCTGTTCTCTAGAGCTGACCTTGGAAGATGTGTTCTTGGTTAGCTGTCTGCCTGACTTAGCTTGTGTCCTCTCCCAGCCCTGTCCTGCCCTCCAGCCCATCTCTGCTTTCTCCAAGCTCCATCCTGCACCCCGCCACAACCCAAGCCCCTCAACAGACTCTCGGAGGAGAAGCCCCAGCGTCTGCTTCTGGGGAAGAGGGTCAAGTCCACTTTACATGTTCGAGATTTTCAAAGTATCCTGATTTTGTTTATCCTGTTTACATTCAAGCATTAAGCTAGAGAGATCCATTGTGCTCCAATTATACAAATAAGAAAGCTGAACTCAAGTTAAGAGTTTGTACAAGAGCAACCGCAGGTCAGCTGAAGGCAGACGCAGAGTCTGAACCTCTGGCTCCAGGACAGTATTTCCCCGCAGCCCAACCCGGTGACAAGTTCTCCACTGCAGGCAGTGTGGCCGCAGAAGCTCCTCTCAGACCTCCCTCAGCCCGGCCAGGAACTTAATCCAGGAATCCATTTAATTTGCAGACAATGCTGCCTCCCCTACAAAGGATGTTTTACCACCTGCCACCCACCCTGGGGGCTTCAGAGTTAGACAATGGGCCCTGCTGACAGGAGCCAGGGAAACACAGCTTTATTCGGCTCCTGCGTTTGAGACATAAATTGTTCTTATCTCAAAATGTTCTCTGAAAGTTTAAGAAAAAAATCTGCATTGGTCTGTGGGACCAAATGGCCAGAGCTGGGTGTGGAGGGAGGCAGACAGTCATCTCGCCTGCCAGCTCTGCAGGAGAGTGCCTGCAGCCCCTTCCCTACTTCCTCTGCCAGGCTGACTGCTCCAGAGGCCAGCTACTGAAGGCCTCCCCTGGGGTAGGGGTGGGGTGCGGCAGCGGAGTCACAGCTCAGCTGAGGGCCGGGGGCAGGGCTTGGCCGGGGGTCCAGGTCAGATGTGTATAAGAGACAGATGCAGGCCTCTTGCGAAGCCTTGTGGGCACAGGGTACCCTGACCTCCATGAGAGAATTCTGAGGTTGAGCTGTTCTCTAGAGCTGACCTTGGAAGATGTGTTCTTGGTTAGCTGTCTGCCTGACTTAGCTTGTGTCCTCTCCCAGCCCTGTCCTGCCCTCCAGCCCATCTCTGCTTTCTCCAAGCTCCATCCTGCACCCCGCCACAACCCAAGCCCCTCAACAGACTCTCGGAGGAGAAGCCCCAGCGTCTGCTTCTGGGGAAGAGGGTCAAGTCCACTTTACATGTTCGAGATTTTCAAAGTATCCTGATTTTGTTTATCCTGTTTACATTCAAGCATTAAGCTAGAGAGATCCATTGTGCTCCAATTATACAAATAAGAAAGCTGAACTCAAGTTAAGAGTTTGTACAAGAGCAACCGCAGGTCAGCTGAAGGCAGACGCAGAGTCTGAACCTCTGGCTCCAGGACAGTATTTCCCCGCAGCCCAACCCGGTGACAAGTTCTCCACTGCAGGCAGTGTGGCCGCAGAAGCTCCTCTCAGACCTCCCTCAGCCCGGCCAGGAACTTAATCCAGGAATCCATTTAATTTGCAGACAATGCTGCCTCCCCTACAAAGGATGTTTTACCACCTGCCACCCACCCTGGGGGCTTCAGAGTTAGACAATGGGCCCTGCTGACAGGAGCCAGGGAAACACAGCTTTATTCGGCTCCTGCGTTTGAGACATAAATTGTTCTTATCTCAAAATGTTCTCTGAAAGTTTAAGAAAAAAATCTGCATTGGTCTGTGGGACCAAATGGCCAGAGCTGGGTGTGGAGGGAGGCAGACAGTCATCTCGCCTGCCAGCTCTGCAGGAGAGTGCCTGCAGCCCCTTCCCTACTTCCTCTGCCAGGCTGACTGCTCCAGAGGCCAGCTACTGAAGGCCTCCCCTGGGGTAGGGGTGGGGTGCGGCAGCGGAGTCACAGCTCAGCTGAGGGCCGGGGGCAGGGCTTGGCCGGGGGTCCAGGTCAGATGTGTATAAGAGACAGATGCAGGCCTCTTGCGAAGCCTTGTGGGCACAGGGTACCCTGACCTCCATGAGAGAATTCTGAGGTTGAGCTGTTCTCTAGAGCTGACCTTGGAAGATGTGTTCTTGGTTAGCTGTCTGCCTGACTTAGCTTGTGTCCTCTCCCAGCCCTGTCCTGCCCTCCAGCCCATCTCTGCTTTCTCCAAGCTCCATCCTGCACCCCGCCACAACCCAAGCCCCTCAACAGACTCTCGGAGGAGAAGCCCCAGCGTCTGCTTCTGGGGAAGAGGGTCAAGTCCACTTTACATGTTCGAGATTTTCAAAGTATCCTGATTTTGTTTATCCTGTTTACATTCAAGCATTAAGCTAGAGAGATCCATTGTGCTCCAATTATACAAATAAGAAAGCTGAACTCAAGTTAAGAGTTTGTACAAGAGCAACCGCAGGTCAGCTGAAGGCAGACGCAGAGTCTGAACCTCTGGCTCCAGGACAGTATTTCCCCGCAGCCCAACCCGGTGACAAGTTCTCCACTGCAGGCAGTGTGGCCGCAGAAGCTCCTCTCAGACCTCCCTCAGCCCGGCCAGGAACTTAATCCAGGAATCCATTTAATTTGCAGACAATGCTGCCTCCCCTACAAAGGATGTTTTACCACCTGCCACCCACCCTGGGGGCTTCAGAGTTAGACAATGGGCCCTGCTGACAGGAGCCAGGGAAACACAGCTTTATTCGGCTCCTGCGTTTGAGACATAAATTGTTCTTATCTCAAAATGTTCTCTGAAAGTTTAAGAAAAAAATCTGCATTGGTCTGTGGGACCAAATGGCCAGAGCTGGGTGTGGAGGGAGGCAGACAGTCATCTCGCCTGCCAGCTCTGCAGGAGAGTGCCTGCAGCCCCTTCCCTACTTCCTCTGCCAGGCTGACTGCTCCAGAGGCCAGCTACTGAAGGCCTCCCCTGGGGTAGGGGTGGGGTGCGGCAGCGGAGTCACAGCTCAGCTGAGGGCCGGGGGCAGGGCTTGGCCGGGGGTCCAGGTCAGATGTGTATAAGAGACAGATGCAGGCCTCTTGCGAAGCCTTGTGGGCACAGGGTACCCTGACCTCCATGAGAGAATTCTGAGGTTGAGCTGTTCTCTAGAGCTGACCTTGGAAGATGTGTTCTTGGTTAGCTGTCTGCCTGACTTAGCTTGTGTCCTCTCCCAGCCCTGTCCTGCCCTCCAGCCCATCTCTGCTTTCTCCAAGCTCCATCCTGCACCCCGCCACAACCCAAGCCCCTCAACAGACTCTCGGAGGAGAAGCCCCAGCGTCTGCTTCTGGGGAAGAGGGTCAAGTCCACTTTACATGTTCGAGATTTTCAAAGTATCCTGATTTTGTTTATCCTGTTTACATTCAAGCATTAAGCTAGAGAGATCCATTGTGCTCCAATTATACAAATAAGAAAGCTGAACTCAAGTTAAGAGTTTGTACAAGAGCAACCGCAGGTCAGCTGAAGGCAGACGCAGAGTCTGAACCTCTGGCTCCAGGACAGTATTTCCCCGCAGCCCAACCCGGTGACAAGTTCTCCACTGCAGGCAGTGTGGCCGCAGAAGCTCCTCTCAGACCTCCCTCAGCCCGGCCAGGAACTTAATCCAGGAATCCATTTAATTTGCAGACAATGCTGCCTCCCCTACAAAGGATGTTTTACCACCTGCCACCCACCCTGGGGGCTTCAGAGTTAGACAATGGGCCCTGCTGACAGGAGCCAGGGAAACACAGCTTTATTCGGCTCCTGCGTTTGAGACATAAATTGTTCTTATCTCAAAATGTTCTCTGAAAGTTTAAGAAAAAAATCTGCATTGGTCTGTGGGACCAAATGGCCAGAGCTGGGTGTGGAGGGAGGCAGACAGTCATCTCGCCTGCCAGCTCTGCAGGAGAGTGCCTGCAGCCCCTTCCCTACTTCCTCTGCCAGGCTGACTGCTCCAGAGGCCAGCTACTGAAGGCCTCCCCTGGGGTAGGGGTGGGGTGCGGCAGCGGAGTCACAGCTCAGCTGAGGGCCGGGGGCAGGGCTTGGCCGGGGGTCCAGGTCAGATGTGTATAAGAGACAGATGCAGGCCTCTTGCGAAGCCTTGTGGGCACAGGGTACCCTGACCTCCATGAGAGAATTCTGAGGTTGAGCTGTTCTCTAGAGCTGACCTTGGAAGATGTGTTCTTGGTTAGCTGTCTGCCTGACTTAGCTTGTGTCCTCTCCCAGCCCTGTCCTGCCCTCCAGCCCATCTCTGCTTTCTCCAAGCTCCATCCTGCACCCCGCCACAACCCAAGCCCCTCAACAGACTCTCGGAGGAGAAGCCCCAGCGTCTGCTTCTGGGGAAGAGGGTCAAGTCCACTTTACATGTTCGAGATTTTCAAAGTATCCTGATTTTGTTTATCCTGTTTACATTCAAGCATTAAGCTAGAGAGATCCATTGTGCTCCAATTATACAAATAAGAAAGCTGAACTCAAGTTAAGAGTTTGTACAAGAGCAACCGCAGGTCAGCTGAAGGCAGACGCAGAGTCTGAACCTCTGGCTCCAGGACAGTATTTCCCCGCAGCCCAACCCGGTGACAAGTTCTCCACTGCAGGCAGTGTGGCCGCAGAAGCTCCTCTCAGACCTCCCTCAGCCCGGCCAGGAACTTAATCCAGGAATCCATTTAATTTGCAGACAATGCTGCCTCCCCTACAAAGGATGTTTTACCACCTGCCACCCACCCTGGGGGCTTCAGAGTTAGACAATGGGCCCTGCTGACAGGAGCCAGGGAAACACAGCTTTATTCGGCTCCTGCGTTTGAGACATAAATTGTTCTTATCTCAAAATGTTCTCTGAAAGTTTAAGAAAAAAATCTGCATTGGTCTGTGGGACCAAATGGCCAGAGCTGGGTGTGGAGGGAGGCAGACAGTCATCTCGCCTGCCAGCTCTGCAGGAGAGTGCCTGCAGCCCCTTCCCTACTTCCTCTGCCAGGCTGACTGCTCCAGAGGCCAGCTACTGAAGGCCTCCCCTGGGGTAGGGGTGGGGTGCGGCAGCGGAGTCACAGCTCAGCTGAGGGCCGGGGGCAGGGCTTGGCCGGGGGTCCAGGTCAGATGTGTATAAGAGACAGATGCAGGCCTCTTGCGAAGCCTTGTGGGCACAGGGTACCCTGACCTCCATGAGAGAATTCTGAGGTTGAGCTGTTCTCTAGAGCTGACCTTGGAAGATGTGTTCTTGGTTAGCTGTCTGCCTGACTTAGCTTGTGTCCTCTCCCAGCCCTGTCCTGCCCTCCAGCCCATCTCTGCTTTCTCCAAGCTCCATCCTGCACCCCGCCACAACCCAAGCCCCTCAACAGACTCTCGGAGGAGAAGCCCCAGCGTCTGCTTCTGGGGAAGAGGGTCAAGTCCACTTTACATGTTCGAGATTTTCAAAGTATCCTGATTTTGTTTATCCTGTTTACATTCAAGCATTAAGCTAGAGAGATCCATTGTGCTCCAATTATACAAATAAGAAAGCTGAACTCAAGTTAAGAGTTTGTACAAGAGCAACCGCAGGTCAGCTGAAGGCAGACGCAGAGTCTGAACCTCTGGCTCCAGGACAGTATTTCCCCGCAGCCCAACCCGGTGACAAGTTCTCCACTGCAGGCAGTGTGGCCGCAGAAGCTCCTCTCAGACCTCCCTCAGCCCGGCCAGGAACTTAATCCAGGAATCCATTTAATTTGCAGACAATGCTGCCTCCCCTACAAAGGATGTTTTACCACCTGCCACCCACCCTGGGGGCTTCAGAGTTAGACAATGGGCCCTGCTGACAGGAGCCAGGGAAACACAGCTTTATTCGGCTCCTGCGTTTGAGACATAAATTGTTCTTATCTCAAAATGTTCTCTGAAAGTTTAAGAAAAAAATCTGCATTGGTCTGTGGGACCAAATGGCCAGAGCTGGGTGTGGAGGGAGGCAGACAGTCATCTCGCCTGCCAGCTCTGCAGGAGAGTGCCTGCAGCCCCTTCCCTACTTCCTCTGCCAGGCTGACTGCTCCAGAGGCCAGCTACTGAAGGCCTCCCCTGGGGTAGGGGTGGGGTGCGGCAGCGGAGTCACAGCTCAGCTGAGGGCCGGGGGCAGGGCTTGGCCGGGGGTCCAGGTCAGATGTGTATAAGAGACAGATGCAGGCCTCTTGCGAAGCCTTGTGGGCACAGGGTACCCTGACCTCCATGAGAGAATTCTGAGGTTGAGCTGTTCTCTAGAGCTGACCTTGGAAGATGTGTTCTTGGTTAGCTGTCTGCCTGACTTAGCTTGTGTCCTCTCCCAGCCCTGTCCTGCCCTCCAGCCCATCTCTGCTTTCTCCAAGCTCCATCCTGCACCCCGCCACAACCCAAGCCCCTCAACAGACTCTCGGAGGAGAAGCCCCAGCGTCTGCTTCTGGGGAAGAGGGTCAAGTCCACTTTACATGTTCGAGATTTTCAAAGTATCCTGATTTTGTTTATCCTGTTTACATTCAAGCATTAAGCTAGAGAGATCCATTGTGCTCCAATTATACAAATAAGAAAGCTGAACTCAAGTTAAGAGTTTGTACAAGAGCAACCGCAGGTCAGCTGAAGGCAGACGCAGAGTCTGAACCTCTGGCTCCAGGACAGTATTTCCCCGCAGCCCAACCCGGTGACAAGTTCTCCACTGCAGGCAGTGTGGCCGCAGAAGCTCCTCTCAGACCTCCCTCAGCCCGGCCAGGAACTTAATCCAGGAATCCATTTAATTTGCAGACAATGCTGCCTCCCCTACAAAGGATGTTTTACCACCTGCCACCCACCCTGGGGGCTTCAGAGTTAGACAATGGGCCCTGCTGACAGGAGCCAGGGAAACACAGCTTTATTCGGCTCCTGCGTTTGAGACATAAATTGTTCTTATCTCAAAATGTTCTCTGAAAGTTTAAGAAAAAAATCTGCATTGGTCTGTGGGACCAAATGGCCAGAGCTGGGTGTGGAGGGAGGCAGACAGTCATCTCGCCTGCCAGCTCTGCAGGAGAGTGCCTGCAGCCCCTTCCCTACTTCCTCTGCCAGGCTGACTGCTCCAGAGGCCAGCTACTGAAGGCCTCCCCTGGGGTAGGGGTGGGGTGCGGCAGCGGAGTCACAGCTCAGCTGAGGGCCGGGGGCAGGGCTTGGCCGGGGGTCCAGGTCAGATGTGTATAAGAGACAGATGCAGGCCTCTTGCGAAGCCTTGTGGGCACAGGGTACCCTGACCTCCATGAGAGAATTCTGAGGTTGAGCTGTTCTCTAGAGCTGACCTTGGAAGATGTGTTCTTGGTTAGCTGTCTGCCTGACTTAGCTTGTGTCCTCTCCCAGCCCTGTCCTGCCCTCCAGCCCATCTCTGCTTTCTCCAAGCTCCATCCTGCACCCCGCCACAACCCAAGCCCCTCAACAGACTCTCGGAGGAGAAGCCCCAGCGTCTGCTTCTGGGGAAGAGGGTCAAGTCCACTTTACATGTTCGAGATTTTCAAAGTATCCTGATTTTGTTTATCCTGTTTACATTCAAGCATTAAGCTAGAGAGATCCATTGTGCTCCAATTATACAAATAAGAAAGCTGAACTCAAGTTAAGAGTTTGTACAAGAGCAACCGCAGGTCAGCTGAAGGCAGACGCAGAGTCTGAACCTCTGGCTCCAGGACAGTATTTCCCCGCAGCCCAACCCGGTGACAAGTTCTCCACTGCAGGCAGTGTGGCCGCAGAAGCTCCTCTCAGACCTCCCTCAGCCCGGCCAGGAACTTAATCCAGGAATCCATTTAATTTGCAGACAATGCTGCCTCCCCTACAAAGGATGTTTTACCACCTGCCACCCACCCTGGGGGCTTCAGAGTTAGACAATGGGCCCTGCTGACAGGAGCCAGGGAAACACAGCTTTATTCGGCTCCTGCGTTTGAGACATAAATTGTTCTTATCTCAAAATGTTCTCTGAAAGTTTAAGA
>SJYC01147073.1:0-44311 GCA_006408675.1 Madoqua kirkii | reverse complement strand
GAGAGATGGGAATACCAGACCACCTGACCTGCCTCTTGAGAAACCTATATGCAGGTCAGGAAGCAACAGTTAGAACTGGACATGGAACAACAGACTGGTTCCAAATAGGAAAAGGAGTACGTCAAGGCTGTATATTGTCACTCTGTTTATTTAACTTATATGTAGAATACATCACAAGAAACGCTGGACTGGAAGAAACACAAGCTGGAATCAAGACTGCCAGGAGAAATACCAATCACTTCAGATATGCAGATGACACCACCCTTATGGCAGAAAGTGAAGAGGAACTAAAAAGCCTCTTGATGAAAGTCAAAGAGGAGAGTGAAATAGTTGGTTTAAAGCTCAACATTCAGAAAACTAAGATCATGGCATCCGGTCCCATCACTTCATGGCAAATAGATGGGGAAACAGTAGAAATAGTGTCAGACTTTATTTTGGGGGGCTCCAAAATCACTGCAGATGGTGACTGCAGACATGAAATTAAAAGATGCTTACTCCTTGGAAGAAAAGTTATAACCAACCTAGATAGCATATTCAAAAGCAGAGACATTACTTTGCTGACTAAGGTCCGTCTAGTGAAGGCTATGGTTTTTTCTGTGGTCATGTATGGATGTGAGAGTTGGACTCTGAAGAAAGCTAAGTGCTGAAGAATTGATGCTTTTGAACTGTGGTGTTGGGGAAGACTCTTGAGAGTACCTTGGACTGCAAGGAGATCCAACCAGTCCATTCTGAAGGAGATCAGCCCTGGGATTTCTTTGGAAGGACTGATGCTAAAGCTGAAACTCCAGTTTGGCCACCTCATGCGAAGAGTTGACTCATTGGAAAAGATCTTGATGCTGAAAAGTATTGGGGGCAGGAGGAGAAGGGGACGACAGAGGATGAGATGGTTGGATGGTATCACCAACCCAATGGACATGAGTTTGAGTGAACTTTGGGAGCTGGTGATGGACAAGGAGGCCTGACGTGCTGCATTTCATGGAGTCACAAAGAGTTGGACATGACTGAGCCACTGAACTGAACTGAACTGAATGTATTACAGCGAATGAATAATGAAGCTCAAGAGCCTCTGGAAGTTGAGTCTTCTGCCATCTTGGACCCAGTTGGTTCTGACCTGTTTTGGGCATGTCCTCTGGCGTTATGTTTTTTGTAAAGGTTGTGCCCTACCCCCTTCCTTCCTGCTTCAATAGTTACTTTTCGTTATTTGTGCTGTGTCGTTACAGAGTGAGCACAGCCCTTTCCCACAACAAGGACGTGAACCTATCACTCGGTTGGTAGGCAAGAGTGAATAAAAGATGGAAAACTGGATGGAAAGAAGGGAGAAGAGAGGAAGAAAAGAAGAGAGGGAGGGAGGGAAGGAGGAGGAGGGAGGGGAGTGAAGGATGTGTGGACACAGGGAGCAGTCTTAAGCCAGCACGTCATGTAAGGAATTTTAGCCTCTTCCTACCGCTACCCGAGCTGTTGGGCACTTGGAGATATTCTGTCCCTTTTGCAATTTTAAAAGCCTGATGGAAACAGGCCTATCCAGTGCATAGAAAAGTGAAAGTGAAGTCGCTCAGTCGTGTCCGACTCTTTGCGACCCCATGGACTGTAGCCCACCAGGCTCCTCCGTCCATGGGATTTTCCAGGCAAGAGTACTGGAGTGGGTTGCCATTTCCTTCTCCAGGGGATCTTCCCAGCCCAGGGATTGAACCCAGGTCTCCCGCACTGCAAGCAGACGCTTTACCCTCTGAGCCACGAGGGAAGCCTGTCTCATTATTCGCCCAAAGCAAATTGGCCAAAGGCAGTGCTATAATCAATAGAGTACATTAGGACGATTAAGGTTACCATAAATAGCAAAATACAAAGGCAGTATTTGGGCTATGCTTACGGCAGACAAGTGTCTCTTGCTTTCCCAAAATTCAAATTTAACCAGGTATCCGATACTTCATCTGGAAACCCTGCTCTTACAGGCACGCGGGAGATGTCCAGTCCGTGGGAATCTGTGTGGCCCCCAGCTGCCTCACTCTTGGGGCTGTGCTGTCGTTCAGCTGCTGTTCTGCGACCCCAGGGACGGCAGCACGCAAGGCTTCCCTGTCCTTCGCTGAGTCCCTGAGTTTTCACAGATGTGTCCATTGAGTCGGTGATGCTGTCTAACCATCTCACTGTACTATTTCCTTCTGAGACCTTCACCTGTAAGACAGATGCTCATACCAAGACTGGGGAGAGGTGAGCTTGACAGACACAGTTCCTTTGCTCCCGTGCAAGGAGCTCCGTCCAGAAAAAGCTATCTCCCAGGCAGGAGGCACTTTCAGAGAAACTGAAGCCGAAGTCTTGACGCTGACCCTCATTTAAGCCTGGAGCCTCTGCCGGTCAGGGGCATCAGTGTCCTTAATCTTGGTGCCACCTGGCTCCGCCAAGAAGAGCAGAGGGGCTTCTGTGATCTTGCCACCAATCAGAGGCCTCTCAGGGACAACATTTTGGGAGTGACTGAAGACACAGCCGATTTCATTCTCCGTATTAAGCAGGATCCTTTTCCAAGGTGCTGTTCCGAAGACAACATCCTCATTGCTTCTCAGGGAAGCGCTCAGTTGCTCAGTCTGACTCTTTGCAATTCCATGGACCATAGTCCGCCAGGCTCCCCTATCCATGGGATTTCCCAGGCATGAATACTGGAGGGGATAGCCATTCCCTTCTCCATCTCAAGGAAGACTTTTCCCTTACTTTGGCTTAACAAACTGAGTCTGTCCTTGGCCACCAACTCCAAGAGATGGATGCAGTGTTATCACTGGACACGGTCAGAATGTATTGGGGATTTCATAGAGGGAATGTGCAGCTCTTCGGAAATTCAATTCCATTAAACATAGCAAGTATCCATCAGGTGCCCATAACTGCCAATCATTTTGATGAGCAGCAGCTTTTCAGGATTATGTTTCAAAGCAAAATGTCCGTTAATCAAGATGTGAGATGGCCAGCAGAAATTTCAGTCCAGAGACTGGACACTTTTGAACACTTTCTCTACGGCAGTCCCCCAGCAGGGACAGTGGAGGGGGCAGAGGTCTGAGTGACGCAGAGGCTGCCATCCCGAGGCTGGTGGTGTGGTGGGAGCGAGGACCGTGGACTGGACTCCAGCAAACCCTATAAGAGTGGGACGGAGTCCCCTGGGCACTGGGAGCAGGGGCAGGAGAGATGTGCTCCTTGGGAATCCGAGTCTAGCTCAGCTGGTTCTGTGCTGACTCCCTGGCCCTCCTTCCTGGGCTGAGCATGAAGTGGACAGGCCAGAAATAGGCACCACCTGGACACAAGCAAGGAGTGAGGTGGAGGGAGCCTGCAGGCGCAGTCACAGGGGCTCCTCCTGGGCAGCAGGGCCTCCCTGCCCTCGGGACGGCAGCCCTGGGAAGCGCCGAGGCGAAAACCAGCCTGCAGCTCCACTGTCAGCTTCAGGCGCCACCAGAATCAGAGTGACTGTGTGTGTGTGAGTGTGCGTGCAGGTGTATATGCCTGTGTGATTCTGTGTGTGTGTGTGTGTGTGTGCGTAAATGTGAGCATGTTAGGGTTAGGCTGTATGTGTGTGGCATGTGAATGTGTGTGTTAGGGTTAAGGTATGTGTGTGGGTGTAAGTGTATATGCATGTGCGAGAGTAGATGTACGTGTGTGCTTATGTGTTATGGTGTTTATGTATATGTTTGTGTCTCAGGGTGTATATGTGTGTGCATGTGTGAATGAGTGTGTGTGAATGTGTTTGTGTTAGGGTTAGGGCGTGTATGTGTGTGTAGGGGTGTAAATGTATATGCATGTGTGAGAGTAGGTTTGTGTGTGTATGTGTATTAGGGTGTGTATGTGTATATATGTATGAGCGTGTGAGTATGTATATGTGTGTGTGTGTGAATGTGTGTTAGGGTTAGCTTGTGTATGTGTGTGTGTGTGAATGTGTTTGTGTCAGGGTTAAGGTGTGTGTGTGTGGGGGGGGTGTAAATATATATGCATGTCTGAGAGTAGGTGTGCATGTATGAGCGTGTGAGTATATATATGTGTGTTAGGGTTAGGGTGTGTGTGTGTGTTAGGATTAGGGTGTATGTGGGTGTGAGTGTATATGCATGTGTGAAAGGTGTGTATGTGTGTGTATGTGTGTTAGTGTGTGTATGTGTATATATGTGTGAGCGTGTGAGTATATATATATCTGTGTTTGTGAATGTGTGTTAGGGTTACGGGGTGTGTCTGTGTTAGGGTTAGGGTGTGTATGTGTGTGAGTATGTATGTGTGTGTGTGTTTGTGTGTTAGGGGGTGTGTGTGTGCTAGGGTTAGGGTGTATGTGGGTGTGGGGGGTGTAAGTGTATGTGCATGTGTGAGAATAGGTGTGTTTGTGTGTTAGGGGGTGTATGTGCGTATGTGTGTGTGATTTTGCCAAGGCTGTCATAGTGAAGCGCAGTGGACGGAAACTCGTAAAACAAGAGAAACAGGTCTTTCAGGGTCTGGAGGCCGGGCGTCTGCGGGCTCGCTCCACCTAACCCTGTGTGGGAGAGGCGTGATCCGTGCCCATCTCCTGCCTCGGCTGGTTTTCTGACAAATGCTGGCCCCTTGATTCTGCCGCCTCCCCTGCCTTCTGCCTGCGTTTTACAGGGCACCTCCCTGGGCATGAATCTCTGGGGCCCCCTCCCCTTCACCAGCAGTGTGGCCTAGGGCCCCACCTGCCGCAGGATGGCCTCGTCTTAAGAAATTATATCTCCAGCAGCCTGTTTACAACGAAAGCTACTTCCTGAGGAGCTGGAATTAGGATGTCAGAATATGGATTGGGGGCAGCGCAGTCCGCTCCTGATTCCACACGCGAGTGTGGTCGTCTGCGCTTCCTCCTCTTCCCCGGGGCGGGCGGGCTGGGGGTCTGCCACCTGCAGAGGGTGAGTCACAGTGGGAGGGAAGCTGTGCGCGAACCAGCACTGCCCGAGCGCTTACTGCGGCCTGGTGTCGCAGCTCTCAGCATTTTCCAGGCGCCAGTTCACTGCGTCGTCAGCTCTGCCTGCAAGACAGATGATCGCACTGTCCTGACTTGCGAGCTGAGGGAACCGGGATGCACGCAGGTAAGCGACTTACCCTGAGTCACGGGGCTGAGGGAACCGGGATGCAGGCAGGTAAGCAACTTACCCTGAGTCACAGAAGTGAACGATGTGACTGTGGGAGGACGGGGGGGCGCCAGCTGGGTGTTCACCAGCCAAGTGGGGGCGCGGCGGCCCCATAGGCTGCCGAGTGGATGCCCGCGGTGGAGTTTCCTGTGGGTCACGGCCAGACTTTGATGGGTCTGGGAGGGTGAGGTCAAGCCAGGGCTTGTCCCCTGCATTGTCCTCGCCAGAACCACAGGGCAAGGCGCTAACAGCTACGGGTGCTCTAGCAGGCGGGGTGACAAGAACCAAGGTCAACACTTGGGGAAATGTGGTGAGAAGTCTCAGCCCAAAGTTGCTCTCAAAGCAGTGAACGTCCCTTGACCCATGAGGAGACAGCATCCTCCTCACCAGCTTCTCCAGGGCCACCTGCCTCTATCCTCACCCTTTTTGGTGCCAGGGACTGGTTTTCCAGAAGACAATATTTCCAGACTGGTGGGTGAGATGGTTTCAGGATGATTCAGGCACATTACATTTATTGTGCAATTTATTTTTATTATTGTTGCATCAGCTCCAATTCAAATCATTAGGCATTAGATCCTGCAGGTCGGGGACCCCTGCTCTCCTCTAGAGCATCTTTATGTCCTGCCTCACCTGTGCCATCCAGAACCCCTACAGACCTGCCCCACGTACACCACCTGCCCCTTCCTCCCCAAACAATGACAGCAAGACAACCTTAATAAAAGATTGGGGTTTTGAAATTAGAATTAACACCCAAGAAACCGAGGTAACCCAAAGACACATTGTTACACCAAGAGGGATGTCTATTGCTTCTTGCCAAGTTCCCCTATCCTCGTTGACCTTGGTCTCATTTCCTAACTGCTGGAAAATCAGGGCAGGAGCCAGGTGAGATGGATCTCTAGTCTTTCCCATTCTGTTGTTTTCCTCTATTTCTTTGCAGTGATCGCTGAAGAAGGCTTTCTTATCTCCTCTTGCTATTTTTTGGAACTCTGCATTCAGATGCTTATCTCTTTCCTTTTCTCCTTTGCTTTTCACATCTCTTCTTTTCACAGCTATATAAAAAAAAAAATAATGAAAAGGCAGAGAAATACTACACAAATGAAGGAACAAACTATAAACACAGAAGTCCAAATAAAAGAAGAGAAAACAGGCAAACTATCAGAAAAAGAATTCAGAATAATGATACTAAAGATGATCAACAACCTTGAAAACAGAATGGAGAAAATTCAGGACTCAATTAACAAAACCTAGAAGAATTAAAGAATAAACATACAGGACAAACAGCAGTTACTGAAATTAAAGGTATTCTTCTGTTGTTGCTGCTGCTAAGTCACTTCAGTCATGTCTGACTCTGTGCAGTCCCATAGACAGCAGCCCACCAGGCTCCTCCGTCCCTGGGATTCTCCAGGCAAGAACACTGGAGTGGATTGCCATGTCTTTCTCCAATGAATAAAAATGAAAAGTGAAAGTGAAGTTGCTCAGTCATGTCCAAAGGAATTGATAGCAGAATATCTGAAGCAGAAGAATGAATCAGTAAGCTGGAAGATAAAATGGTGGAAATAACTTCTGAAGAGCAAAATAAAGTAAAAAGAATGAAAAGAACTGAGGATAGTTCAGAGACCTCTGGGACAATATAAAACACACCAACATTTGGTTATAGGTTATAGAAGAATAAGAGAAAAAGAAAGGATATGAGAAAATTTTTGAAGAGATTATAGTTGAAAATTCCCCCAACATGGAAAGGAAAATAGTTAATCAAGTCCGAGAGGTGCAAAGAGTCCCATACACAGCAAATGCAAGGAGAAACACACCAAGACACGTATTAATCCAACTAACAAAGACTAAACACAAAGAAAGAACATTAAAAGAAGCAAGGAAAAAGCAACAGGTAACATACAAGGGAAATCTCATGCACTTAACAGCTGGCCTTTCAACAGAAACTCTGCAGGCCAGAAGGGAATAGCAGGATATATTTAAAGTACTGAAAGGGAAAAATCTACCACCAAGATTTCTGTAAAAGACAAGGATCTCATTCAAAATTGGGGGAGAAATAGAAAGTTTTTCAGACAAGAAAAAATTAAAAAAAATTCAGTACCACCAAACCAGCTTTACAGAAATGCTAAAGGGACTTATATAGTCAAGAAATACAAGAAAAGAAAAGGATTTATAAAATTAACTCCAAACAATTAAGAAAATGGCAATAGAAACATATATATCAATAACAGAAAATTAATAATGAAACACAAATCTTGAATGATACGTTAGATGAGATGGATCTCATTGATATCTTCAGGACATTCCATCCAAAAGCAGAATATACCTTCTTCTCAGATGCACATGGAACATTTTCCAGGACAGACCACATCTTGTGTCACAAATAAAACCTCAGTATATTAGGAAAATTGAAATCATATCAAGCATCTTCTCCAACCACAGTGCTATGAAACTAGATATCAATTACAAGAAAAAAAAACTATAGAAAAACACGAACACATGGAGATTAAACAATACATTTCTAAATAACCAACAGGTTATTGAGGAAATCAAAAGGGAAATAAAAAAATTTCTAGAAACAAATGACAATGAAAACGCAACTCAAAACCTATGGGATGCAGCAAAAGGATTTCTTAGAGGACTGTTTATAGCAATAAAATCCTACCTCAAGAAACAAGAAAAAAATCAAATAGACAACCTAACTTTACACCTAAAACAACTAGAGTAAGAAGAACAAAAACAAAAACAATAAAAACCCAGAATTAGTAGAAGGGGAAAAAAAATCATGAAGTTCAGAGCCAAAATATTTGAAAAAGAAATGAAAGAAACAGCAGTAAAGATTAATAAAATTAAAAGCTGATTCTTCGAGAAGATAAACAAAACTGACAAACCTTTAGCCTTACTCACCAAGAACAAAAGAAAGAAGAATCAAATCAACAAAATTAGAAATGTAAAAAGAGAGATTACAACAGACAATGTAGAAATACAAAGGATTATAAGAGACTATTATGGATAACTATGTGGCAATAAAATGGATAACCTCAAGGAAATGGACAGACTCTTAGAAAAGTTCAATCTTCCAAACTGAACCAGGAAGAAATATAAATTATGAACAGCCCAATTACAAGCACTGAAATTGAAGCCGTGATCAAAAATTACCCAAAAAACAAAAGCGCTGGGCCAGATGGCTTCACAGAATTCTATTAAACATTTAAGAAAAGCTAACACCTATACGTATAAAACTTTCAAAAAATTGCAGAGGAAGGAACACTTCCAAACTCATTCTACAAAACCACCATCACCCTGAAACCAAAACCAGACAAAGACAACACACACACAAAAGAAAACTACAGGCCAATATCACTGATGAGCATAGATGCAAAAATCCTCAACAACACTTAAGCAAACAGAATTGAGCAACACATCAAAAAGTTCATACACCATGATAAAGTTGACTATATTCCATGAATGCAAGGATTCTTCAATATATGCATATCAATCAATGTGACACATCATATAAACAAACTGAAAGATAAAAACCATATGATAATCTCAATAGATGTAGAAAAAGCCTTTGAGAAAATTCAGAACCTATTTATGATTAAAACTCTTCAACAAATGGGCATAGAAGTAACATTACCTCAACATAGTTAAGGCCATATATGATAAGTCTACAGCAAACATTATTCTCAATAGTGAAAAACTGAAAGCATTCCTCCTGATATCAGAAGCAAGATAAGGGTGTCCAGTTTCCCACTATTATTCAACATATTTCTGGAAATCCTAGCTACAGCAATCAGAGAAGAAAAAGAAACAAATGGAATCCAGATCAGAAAAGAAGTAAAGCTCTCACTGTTTGCAGATGACATGATTCTGTGTATAGAAAACCCTAAAGATAGTATCAGGAAATTACTAGAACTAATCAGTGAATTTAGCAAAGTTTCAGGATCACTTGCATTTCTATATGCTAACAATGAAAAATCAGAAAGAGAAATTAAGTAATTAATCCCATTCACCATTGCAATAACAACAACAAAAATATTTAGGAATAAGTTTATCAAAGGAGACAACAACAACAACAACAGAAAACTATACACATACAATTCAAAACACTAATGAATTAATTCAAAGATGACATAAACAGAAGGAGAGATATTCCATGTTCCTGGGTAGGAAGAATCAATATTGTGAAAATGACTATACTACCAAAAGCAATCTACAGATTCAATGTGTTCCCTATCAAATTACCAATGGCATTTTCCACAGAACTAGAACAAAAATTTCACAATTCATATGGAAACACAAAAGATCCTGAATAGCCAAAGCATTCTTGAGAAAGAAGAATGGAGCTAGAGAAATCAACCTTTCTGACTTCAGATTATACTACAAAGATACAATCATCAAGACAGTATGGTGCTGGCACAACGACAGAAATATAGACCAATGGAACAAGATAGAAAGCTCAGAAATAAATCCATGCACCTATGAGTACATTTTTGACAAAGGAAACAAGAATATACAATGGGGTAAAGACCACCTCTTCAATAAATGGTGCTGAGAAAACTGGATAGCTGCATATAAAAAAATGAAATTAGGACACTTCCTAACACCATACACAAAGATAAACTCAAAATAGACTAAAGACCTAAATGTAAGACCAGAAATTATAAAACTCTTAGAGGAAAACATAGAACACTTGATGACATAAATCAAACCAAGATCCTCTATGACCCACCTCTGAGAGTAATGAACATAAAAACAAAAGTAAACAAGTGAGACCTGATTATATTTAAAAGCTTTTGCATAGCAAGGGAAACTATAAGCAAGGTGAAAAGACAACCCTCAGGATGGGAGAAAATAATAACAAATGAAACAACTGACAAAGGATTAATTTCCCAAAATATACAAACAGCTCATACAACTCAAACAACCCAATCAAAAAGGGAGGAAAAGACCTAAACAGAATTTCACCAAAGAAACTTACAGATGACTAATGAACACATGAAAAGATACTCAACATTGTTCATTATCAGAGAAATAAAAATCAAAACTATAATGAGATATCATCTCATACTAGTCAGAGTGACCATCATCAAAAAGTCTAAAAACAATAAATGCTGGACAGGGTGTGGAGAAAAGGGAATGCTGTTGCACTGTTGGTGGGAATGTAAATTATAGTAATTATGGAAGACAATATGGAGATTCCTTAAAAGAATATGAAGAAAACTACCATATGACCCAGAAATGCCACTCCTAAGCATATAATACAGGAAATCTAAATTGAAAAAGACACATCTATCTGATTGTCCATGGCAATAGCTAGAATATGGAAGCAACCTAAATATCCATCAACAGATGAATGGGTAAAGAAGTTGTGGAGCATATACACAGTGGAATATTACTCAGCCATAAAAAGAAACAACTTTGAGTCAGTTCTAATGAGATGGATGAACCTAGAAACTATTATACAGAAGAAGTAAGTCAGAAAGAGAAAGATAAATGCGTATTCTAATGCATATATATGGAATCTAGAAAAATGGTACTGAAGAATTTTATAGAGAGACAATAGAGAAACAGACATAGAGAATGAACTTATGAACATGTTGAGAGGAGAGGAGAGTGTGAGATGTATGGAAAGAAGAACATAAGTTCAGTTCAGTTCAGTTGCTCAGTCGTGTCCAACGCTTTGTGGCTCCATGGACTGTAGCACACCAGTTTCCCTGTCCTTCACCAACTCCCAGTGTTTACTCAAACTCATGTCCATCAAGTTGGTGATGCTATCTCATTCTCTGTCATCCCTTTCTCCTATCTTCAATCTTTCCCAGCCTGAGGGTCTTTTCCAATGAGTCACTTCTTTGCATCTGGTAGCCAAAGATTTGGAGTTTCAGCTTCAGCCCCAGTCCTTCCAATTAATATATTCAAGACTGATTTCCTTTGGGATTTAATGGTCCAAGGAACTCGCAAGAGTCTTCTCCAACACCACAGTTCAAAAGCGTTCAACTCTTTGGTGCTCAACTTTCTTTATAGTCCAACTCTCACATCCATACATGACTACTGGAAAAACCATAGCTTTGACTTCACGGACCTTTGTCAATAAAATAATGTCTCTGCTTTTTAATATGCTGTCTAGGTTGGTCATAACTTTTCCTCTAAGGATAAAGCATCTTTTAATTTCATGACTGGCAGTCACTATCTGAAGTGATTTTGGAGCCCCCAAATATAAAGCATCTTACTGTTTCCATTGTTTCTCCATCTAATTGCCATGAAGTGATGGGACCAGATGCCATGATCTCCATTTTCTGAATGTTGAGTTTTAAGCCAACTTTTTCACTCTCCTCTTTCACCTTCTTCAAGAGGTTCTTTACTTCTTCTTTGCTTTCTGCAATAAAGGTAGTGTCATCTGCATATCTGAGATTATTGATATTTCTCCCAGAAATATTGATTATAGCTTGTACTTCATCCAGCCTGGCATTTTGCATGATGTACTACACATGTAAGTTAAATAAGCAGGGTGACAATATACAGCCTTCACATACTCCTTTCCCCATTTGGAACCCGTCTGTTGCTCAGTGTCCAATTTTAACTGTTGTTTCCTGACCTGCATACATATTTCTCAGGAGGCAGGTCAGGTGGCCTTGTATTCCCATCTCTCTAAGAATTTCCCACATTTTGTTGTGATGTACACAATCAAACACCAGCATAGTCAATAAAACAGAAGAAGATGTTTTTCCGGAACTCTCTTGTTTTTTCAATGATCCAACAGATGTTGGCACTTTGATCTCTGGTTCCTCTGCCTTTTCTAAATTGAGCTTGAACATCTGGAAGATCACGGTTGATCTACTTTTAAAGACTAGCTTGGAGAATTTTGCGTGTTACTTTACTAGTATGTGATGAGTGCAATTGTGTGGTAGTTTGAACATTTTTTTGACATTGCCTTTCTTTGAGAATGAAATGAAAACTGACCTTTTCCACTCCTGTGGCCACTGCTGAATTTTCCAAATTTGCTGGCATATTGAGTGCAGCACTTTCACAGCATCATCTTTTAGGATTTGAAATAGATCAGCTGGAATTCCATCACCTCCACTAGCTTTGTCTGTAGTGATGCTTTCTAGGGCCCACTTGACTTAGGATTCCAGGATGTCTGGCTTTAGGTGAGTGATCATACCATTGTGGTTATCTGGGTCATGAAGATCTTTTTTTGCATAGTTCTGTGTATTCTTGCCACCTCTCCTTTTATCTTCTGTTCCTGTTAGGTCCATGCCATTTCTGTCCTTTTTTGTGCCCATCTTTGCATGAAATTTTCCCTTGTCATCTCTAATTTTCTCAAAGAGATCTCCAGCCTTTTCCATTCTGTTGCTTTCCTCTATTTCCGTGCATTGATCACTGAGGAAGGCTTTCTTATCGCTTTGCTAGTCTTTGGAACTGTGTATTCAAACGGGTATATCTTTTCTTTTCTCCTTTGATTTTAGCTTCTCTTCTAGTCACAGCTATTTGTAAGGCCTCCTCAGACAACCATTTTGCCTGTTTTCATTTCTTTTTCTTCTGAATGGTCTGGATCAGTACCTCCTGTACAATGTCTGGAACCTCCATCCACAGTTCTTCAGGGACTGTGTCAATTGGATCTAATCCTTTCAATCTATCTCTTTCACTGTGTAGTTATAGAGGTGTCAATTTAGGGTCATATCTGAATAGTCCAGTGGTTTACCCTACTTTCTTCCATTTAAGTCTGAATTTTGCAGTAAGGAATTCATGAACTGAGCCACAATCACTCCAAGTCTTGTTTTTGCTGACTGTATAGAGCTTCTCCATCTTTGGCTGCAAAAATATATAATCAATCTGATTTAATTATTGACCATCTGGTGATGTCCATGTGTAGAGTCTTCTCCTGTGTTGTTAGAAGAGTGTTTCCTATGACAGTGCATTCTCCTGGCAAAACTCTGTTAGCCTTTGCCCTGCTTCATTTTGTAGTTTAAGGCCAAATTTGCCTGTTACTCCAAGTATCTCTTATGAAAAAGATATCGTTTTGGGGTGTTCTAAAAAGTCTTGTAGCTCATCATAGACCCTTTCAGCTTCCTCAGCATTACTACTTGGAGCATAGACTTGGATTAATGTGATATTGAATGGTTTGACTTGGAAACAAATAGAGAACATTCTGTTGTTTTTGAGATTGCATACAAGCAGTGCATTTTGAACTCTTTTGTTGACTATGAAGGCTACTCCATTTCCTCTAAGGAATTCTTGCCCACAGTAGTAGATAATATGGTCATCTGAATTAAATTAGCCCATCCCAGTCCATTTTAGTTCACTGATTCCTGAAATGTCAATATTCACTCTTGCCACCTTCTGTTTAACCACTTCCAATTTGCCTTAATTCATGGACATGGAACAACAGACTGCTTTCAAACCGGAAAAGGAGTAGGTCAAGGCTGTATATTGTCACCCTGCTTATTTAACTTCTATGCAGAGTACATCATGAGAAATGCTGGACTGGAAGAAACCCAAGACGGAAACAAGATTGCCAGGAGAAATATCAATAACCTCAGATATGGAGACGACACCACCCTTAAAGAGGAGCTGAAAAGGCTCTTGATGAAAGTGAAAGAGGAGAGTGAAAAAGTTGACTTAAAGCTCAACATTCAGAAAACGAAGATCATGGCATCTGGTCTCATCACTTCATGGGAAATAGATGTGGAAACAGTGGAAATAGTGTCAGACTTTATTTTTCTGGGCTCCAAAATCACTGCAAATGGTGACTACAGCCATGAAATTAAAAGATGCTTACTCCTTGGAAGAAAAGTTATGACCAACTTAGATAGCATATTCAAAAGTAGAGACATTACTTTGCCAACTTAGTTCCATCTACTCAAGGCTATGGTTTTTCCTGTGGTCGTGTATGGATGTGAGAGTTGGACTGTGAAGAAGGCTGAGCGCCAAAGAATTGATGCTTTTGAAATGTGGTGTTGAAGACTCTTGAGAGTCCCTTGGACTGCAAGGAGATCCAACCAGCCCATTCTAAAGGAGAGCAACCCTGAGATTTCTTTGGAAGGAATGATGCTAAAGCTGAAACTCCAGTACTTTGGCCACCTCCTGCGAAGAGTTGGCTCATTGCAAAAGACTTTGATGCTGGGAGAGATTGGGGGCAAGAGGAGAAGGGGACGACAGAGGATGAGATGGCTGGATGGCATCAGTGACTTGATCGACAGGAGTCTGAGTGAACTCCGGGAGGTGGTGATGGACAGGGAGGCCTGGGGTGCTGCGATTCATGGGGTTGCAAAGAGTCGGACATGACTGAGCAAGTGAACTGAACTGATGGACATAACAATCCAAGTTGTTATGCAATATTGTTCTTTACAGCATCGGACTTTATTTCCATCACCAGTCACATCCACAGCTGTGTGTTGTTTTTGCTTTGGCTATGTCTCTTCATTTTATTTTGCCATTTTTCTCCAGTAGCATAGTGGGCACCTACCTACCTGAGATTTTATCTTTCAGTGTCATATTTTTGCCATGTTTTCATACTGTTCATGGGACTCTCAATGGAAGAATACTGAAGTGGTTTACCATTCCCTTCTCCAGTGGACAGCATTTTGTCAGAACTCTCCGCCATGAACCATTCATCTTGTGTGGCCCTACATGGCATGGCTCATAGTTTCATTGAGTTAGGTCACCCTGCTCCAGTACTCCTGCCTGGAAAACCTCATGGACGGAGGAGCCTGGTGGGCTGCAGTCCATGGGGTCGCTAAGAGTCGGACACGACTGAGAGACTTCACTTTCACTTTTCATTTTCATGCATTGGAGAGGGAAATGGCAACCCACTCCAGTATTCTTGCCTAGAGAATCACAGGGAGGAGAGAGCCTAGTGGGCTGCCATCTATGGGATTGCACAGAGTTGGACACAACTGAAGTGACTTAGCAGCAGACTTAGCAGTTGTTCATGTGATCCATTTGATTAGTTTTCTGTGATGCTGATTTTCATTCTGTCTGCCCTCTGATGGATGAGCGTAACATGGAAATTTACATTACCATATGTAAAATAGATAGCCAATGGGAATTTACTGTATGACTCAGGAAAATTAAACAGGGGCTCTGTAAAAACATAGAGGGGTGGGATGGGGAGGGAGATGGAAAGGAGGTTCAAAAGCAAGGGGATATATGTATACCTATGGCTGATTCAGATTTGACAGAAAACAACAAAATTCTGTAAATCAATTATCCTCCATTATGAATTAAAAAAGAAGCAAAACAGAATTTTCAGAAGACTATAGTATCATGATGATATCTCTTCCTGGAAACCACAATTTATCAGAATGTTTTATTTTGTGATTTATAGAACTAGTGAGAGACATTCTTAAATATCACTAATTTTTTTGAATGACATGCTTTTTTATATGCCCAAGGTAGTTGGGTGAAGCAGGGTATTTTGATGCAATATATGGAACTTTTGAACTAGAGCTACACAAATAAAAGCAATGATATAATTATCATTCATATAGAAGTGATAAGGAATGAATTCAGGTTAGGCTTGAGATTTTGAAAACAGCAAACTAATTAACAGGAGAGCAGTATTTTAAATTTTAGTTCCATTAATAGCTAAAGATAAGATTTGTTGCATTAATCTGACAAGAATATAAACTTTGAACATGACAACTGGCTGCAGTGAGGACAGCCAACACATTACTGGAGAGCAAGAGTTAATTGGCTAGAATTTTGTGTAAAGTAGCCTTTTTATTTGCTCTCAATTCAGTTCAGTCGCTCAGTCGTGTCCGACTCTTCGCGACCCACTGAATTGCAGCACGCCAGGCCTCCCTGTCCATCATCATATCCCGGAGTTCACTCAGACTCACATCCATCGAGTCAGTGATGCCATCCAGCCATCTAATGAGAGCTAAATGGAGAAACCTAACTATATTTGTATGGAGAAATGAAGAAAATGGAAACTACAACAATTTATGTTATTAACACATGACTGAACGAGAATGAGAAAGAAAGGACAGGCAATAAAAGCTAGCACTGAGAGGTTATGAAGAGAGGCCACTGAGGGTACGTGAGCTAGTCTTTATCATTAAGCCTAGTTACTCAACAGAATAAGAGACAGAAGGAGGGAGCAGCTGCCACTAGAAGAGAATGTCCTAGTGCTAAGAGACAGTTATGGAGACACTGTTTCACCTCACTGAATATGTCACTTACTCAAAAAGCAGCTTTAACAACCCATGGTTGATTTTATATGTGTTGGAATTGATATAACCAAATTGATGGAAGAAATAGAGAACAATAAAAGTAGTGTCCATTTATCCAGTTTGCTATCATTAAAACATCCCCATGCAGCTTAATGCCATAATTGACGATAGAGATCTGAGAAACTGTAGTTAGAGAACCGCCTTAGTAATAAATGTAAGTGAGCTATTGACATCTGCATACTATTACATTTGAGAAATAGAGTCACATAAATGCAAGGTAATTAACATTTTATATTTAACTTTCAGGTTTCATAGCCTGACTAAAATGGTACTGGATTCATAGTCTCTCCCTTTCCTTTTCCCTTTTTTATTCCCTGTTGATGACCACTTTTCAATTATTTCCCTTCATCTCAAGAAGTCCATCAAAGAGTTGGAGGAAAACAAAAGAGATGCTGCAAAACCTGATTCAGCATTTTCAATTGCTAGTAGTATTACTAAGAGTTTATACAGAATGAGATTGAAAATACTGTTGAAAATGATATTAGTGTATTATTTGTGGCTTTAAATTACCCAAGCAATATTTGCCTCACATTATCAAATATAATTGAGAAGTAGCCAGTCATGACAAGTCAATAATAAACAAAATCCTTGACCTTAGAAGCTATTAGCTTTTTAAGTATTAGCTTAAGTATTAGCTAGTATTCTACCAGTTTTAATTTGTGAAAGTATACCTTCTGCTACATGAGAGCTTACTTAAATGTAAAGAATCCCAACTGTTTCTGAAAAGCAGGACAAAACTTATTCCATTCCTTTCACAGGCATATGTTCCTTCTGAAAGTTAAGAAACTGAATATATGAAGTTTTTTCAATGAATCTACAATTGTAAAATTAATATATTATATTATATTTGATTTGCCTGCCAAAATGGGAGAGATGGGTTCAATCCTAGGGTTGGGAAGATTCCTGGAGGAGGAAATGGCAACCCACTCCCATATTCTTGCCTGAAAAATCTCATGGACAGAGGGCCCTAGCAGGCTACTGTCCATCAGTCCAAGGGCCTCCCTGTCCATCACCACTCCCGGAGTTCACTCAGACTCACGTCCATCGAGTCCGTGATGCCATCCAGCCATCTCATCCTCTGTCGTCCCCTTCTCCTCCTGCCCCCAATCCCTCCCAGCATCAAAGTCTTTTCCAATGAGCCAACTCTTCTCATGAGGTGACCAAAGTGCTGGAGTTTCAGCTTTAGCATCATCCTTCCAAAGAAATCCCAGGGTTGCTCTCCTTCAGAATGGACTGGTTAGATCTCCTTGCAGCCCAAGGGACTCTCAAGAGTCTTCTCCAACATCACAGTTCAAAAGCATCAATTCTATGAACGAGGGGTATCTTCTTACCACGCCTTCCTGACCCTCTCATTTTGTGTGTGCCAGGGGCCCTGGACATGCTGTATCAGGTTCGGTTGCTCCTTCACACTATCACAAGCAGACTTTAGACTTTTTCGAAACACTTGGGGGTAAAACAGCATGCCGAGATGCCGCTGGTGCACTTGATCTCATGCAAGGGTCTCTTCCCAGGGTGTCCTCAAAGCACAGCAGGGTCCACACCTCCTGCTCTGAGACGAGGAAGGGTGAGTGCAGCTGGGGACCTGGGACGGGGGTGGAAGTGTGTGTGGCTCATCAGAGAGAGACCGTCAGTGGGGAGGACCCATGAAGTGTGGAGGGCAGCGGCTGGGAGAGCTCTCAGACTGCCTTGCCAAGGAGCTCACACTCTGTCCTTTTGAAAATGCAGATCTGTTCATGTGACTGATCAGTACACCTCGAGCATCAACCAGGAACCAGGCCAGCATTAGAAGCATAGGGTCCTGAAAAAAGATGTGGGCAGAGGTGAAGGGTCAGGCTTCCATGGCAGAAGGCTTTCTGTCACTGGTGTTGGGAAGGCTGGGAAGGGAAGCCCCCCCAGGCAAGAAGATGAACTGGGCACCAGGGCAGGAGGCGAAGTCAGAGCACAGGGATGTGCCCTTGGGGCTGGACTCTAGAGGGGGCAAATGAAACCCTCCATCAGGCTAGCCTCATCCGTGGGGAGCCTTCTGATGCACCAACATCACCCCGCTTCTTCCAGGTCTCTCCATTGCTGCTGGATCCCTGGACAGAAAAGCATTTCCCAGATGACCTCAGTAGGCTGCCTTTCATTGTGTGAAACAATTTCTGATGCTGCACTGACTCTTAATAACAGCAAAATTCAAAGTCTGAGAAAGTGGACTGTGGCTTTTGTGCTCAGGAATTGTATGGTAAATAATTTGCTTTGGGTCACTTCGAGTGTTCCCATGTGATCCATTAGAGGGGATGTGACTATGTGCCCCCATCCATTAATCCAGACTTCCAGATCTGAGTCATCATTCAAAACTTGGGGTAAGAGTTGCATCATTGATCCAACTGTCCAGAAAATTATATTATGGCAGTGCTTTTCCTAATAATCCATCAGGAAAAAAATCGCTTGGTTCGTCTTGAGTTCTGACGCTCACAAAGTTCAACATCCCCCGTAACCCTGCCGTTGATCAATACAAAGCTAGATTCTTAAGTGGGTTTTTAATGACTTTTTGCCATTGTTGGGAACAATTGGATGGAACAAATGGAGGCTGTCCTCGCCCACACTGACCGTCTGTTTCCATCTCAGGCTCCCGAAGGCTTTTCTTCAGCGGCTTTGTATTGGGCAATTGTTGGAGTCCGTGGAAATGAACTCAAATTGAGGTGTAGATAAATCGAAAGTTTAAAACACAAATCATTGAAGTTGTCTTGGAACTTAATTGCCTGTTTTCCATCTGACATTTCTCCTTCTCTGCCAGGCTCCAAGGATATCACTCAAAAAGTTCCAGCTGACTCTGGATATCTGCAAATGAGGGATGGAGGGGATTCTAAAGACCCAAAGATGAGCCGACAAGGCAAGAAAAGAGATGAGTGTCAGGCTGTCCGAGGCTTCATCTGGAGGCAAAAGCAATGGAGAGTGGAAGGGACAAGGCAGGGGTCACACAGGTGGAGGACCAAGGCTCCCTGACTCCAGTTCTGTGTCCCCTGCAACCCCGATGCCGCTGGCCAGCCAGCCTCCCAGGAGTATCCCCATGTCTGTAGGAACATGTCCAGGGAAGAGCGTTTGTACCAGAAGCAGCTGGGCCACTCTCGACTCCAAGGAGAACGGCAGAATTGCTCCCCTTTCGCGTTACCCTCTGAAATCTACGAGGGAGAACTAAGCTTCTAGACAGAAGGCAGTGGGCTAGGCAGAGTGCAGTGAAGATGGCCTCCCCGGTCTTGGTCTGGAAGACGACCCACTCTCACACAGTCTGAAAGCACAAAAAGTCTCCCCGCTTCAGCATACGGGCAGCAGCACTGGCCTGGGGCAGGACCCCTGGGTTAAAACGCCAGCCCTGCAGCCATTTACTGCAGACGGGGGCAAATGGCTCAAAACACCAAACTTCAGTTTCCCCTCCTGTAACACAGCAGCAAGACCAGTGAAGAGGCTTCCCAGCTCCATCAGCCTGTGATCCTACTCCCCTTGTGTGTTACTCGCTCAGCGTGTCCAACTCCCTGCAACCCCACGGGGTGTTGCCCGCTGGGCTCCTCCGTCCGTGTGATTTTCCCAGCAAGAATACTGGAGCGGATTGCCATTTCCTTTGCCAGGACTTCCCTTGATTTCTATTTTTCCACACAAGTGCTTCTTAGGAGAAAAACAACTGGCATTCTCACCCTTGTCCCCCACCTCCACGGCTGTCAGGTCCCAGATGTGGTCCTCCTGGAGCAGATGACTCACGCCCCAACCACCACCCTTGTTTGTCTGCTTTGATGCTGCCCTTTCACAATCCCACAAACACAACCCCTTGCCTCTCTGAGGAAGCAATTTGCCCCTGAACATACAGACCTGCCTCGTGCCAGTTTCTCCAGGCAGCCTCCCGGGATCGCCCACAATCACACTGGCTTTTCCTTACTGAGCACTTCTAAGCAGCAGTGTCCCTGTCTTGGTGAGTACGAGCTGACACTGACTGGTCGTGTAGCTCATCTTTTCCTACTTTTTTACATTCCACTGTAGAAAAAAAAACTATTGTCTTCCTAGTTTCCTTCCATGGTGACTCAGTTGTTTAGTGATCCGTCCTGGCATGTTTTGCACAAAAGTGGAAGACATAGTTAAACAGTAAAACCTCAAGCACAGAGGAGATGACTTTTACTGAAGTTATTTTAGGAACTTGTTCCAGACTCCAGGCTGGTGCAAATGTTGGGAGCATGGCTGTATCAGATTGGATTTGACTGTAATACAGTTATTTCAGTAAACCTCCAGAGAGATGAAAATCCTGATATTATCTCAGTGGTAGTGGTGAAGGCAGAGAGAATAAATCAGAGAGACAGAAAGCCACACTTTTGAACAACAAAGTTGAGTCATCTATCCACCATCCATCCATCCACACACCCATCTATCCTTATCTAGTGAACGTTTGTTGAGCACTTTGTTTTTGCCATCCTGAAGCGACGCAGCAGCAGCAGCAGCAGCAGCAGGCTTGTCTCTGGTTATGCATGGAACACAATCAGCCCCTCACAGACTCCCCACGCATGATTCTGGTCACCCACAGCAGCAATGACCCTGACTTCAAACGTGGAACTGTTTCATCCTGACCTGTACTTTCTCTCTCTCTCTCTGGACTTCCTTGGAGCCTCAGATCCGATCCCTTGGTATGGAAGATCCCCTGGCAAAGGAAATGGCAACCTACTCTTGTATTCTTGCCTGGAAAATTCCACGGATGGAGTACAGTCCATGAGGTCACAGAAGAGTGTGACACGGCTGAGCGACTAAACAACAGCAAGAGCAATGGCCCACACCTAAAGCACATTCCCTGTGTCTGGACTCTCGCGTCTGTGTGTTTGTGAGCCTCATCTCCATTGTTCTGTGTGCTGTCCATTGCATGGATGAACCATAGGTTTTTGGTTCACACTCCTGCTCATGGAGCTTGGGGTTGCTAGCTTTGCGGGATATCATGAAGACACAGCTTCATGTCTCTTTGCTTTTGAATGTTTTCCTAAAAATATACTTTCTGGCTCACAGAGTGTATGTGTGTTTAGTGCATAGCTCTCAATGGCTCAAAATATTTGTGCCAGCTTATACTTGCACCAGCTCTACATGAGAGTTTGATTTGTCCCAGCTCCTTGACGACACTTGGTATTGTCTGCCATTTTAACTTTAGTCATCAGAGAGCATCTAAGCATTTTTAAAATTACTAATAGTAGCAATTATTTCCCTGAAACATTATATCCATGCATTAAAAAAAATGTAAAAACTGAAAACGTTTAAAAAATATGTTTAATGACTGAAACTCTGTATTTTCCTAAACTTTATTGTCTGTATCCAGACATGAAATAATGGGACTGGTTCAAAATTGGGAAAGGAATACATCAAGGCTGTATATTGTCACTCTGCTTATTTAGCTTATATGCAGAGTACATCATGAGAAACGTGGAGCAGGAAGAAGCACAAGGTGGAATCAAGGATTGCCAGGAGAAATATCAATAACCTCAGATATGCAGATGACACCACCCTTATGGCAGAAAGTGAAGAAGAACTAAAGAGCCTCTTGATAAAAGTGAAAGAAGAGAGTGAAAAAGCTGACCTAAAACTCAGCAATCAAAAAACAAGGATCATGGCATCCAGTCTCATGACTGCACAGCAAATAGATGGGGAAAAAGTGGAAACAATGGCAGATTTTATTTTCTTGGGCTCCAAAATCACTGCAGATGATGACAGCAGCTATGAACTTAAAAGCTTGCTCCTTGGAAGAACAGCTATGAAAAAGCTAGATAGCATGTTAAAAAGAAAAGATATCACTTTGCCAACAAAGGTCTGTATAGTCAAAGCTATGGTATTTCCAGAAGTCATGTACAGATGTGAGAGTTGGACCATAAAGAAAGCTGAGCACAGAAGAACTGATGCTTTCGAATTGTGGTGATAGAGAACACTCTTGAGAGTCCCTTGGACTGCAAAGAGATCCAACCAGTCCATCCTAAAGAAAATCAGTCCTGAATAATCATTGGAAGGGCTGAAGCTGAAGCTGGAACTCTAATTCTTTGGCTGCCTTATGTGAAGAACTGACTCATTGGAAAAGACCTTGATGCTGGAAAAGATTAAAGGCAGGAGGAAAAGTGAGTGACAGAGGATGAGATGGTTGGATGGCATCACTGACTCAATGGGCGTGAATTTGAGCAAGCTCTGGGAGACAGTGAAGGATAGGGAAGCCTGCTGTAGAACTGACTCATTGGAAAAGACCTTGATGCGGAAAAGATTAAAGGCAGGAGGAAAAGTGAGTGACAGAGGATGAGATGGTTGGATGGCATCACTGACTCAATGGGCGTGAATTTGAGCAAGCTCTGGGAGACAGTGAAGGATAGGGAAGCCTGCTGTGCTGCAGTTGCAAAGAGTGAGACACAACTTAGCAACTAAATAACAACAAGATGCTCAGTTTAAAGTCACAAGTACTGAGATCTCCTGATACACAGTTCTGTAGCCTTCACATTCTATTTTACACAGCATTATGCGGTGATCCTGTCCCCAACCCATCCAAAGTCCTCGAGGTTCTGACTTCCACAGCAGAACATACAGCTCACTGTGAGGTGTTGTGTGAAAGATAGACACCAACAGCACAGCGCCCACGGCGTGAGCATGGAGATGGGCGAAGAGGACGCTGGAGTTCAATCACAGTGCTTGATGGGTGTGACATGGGGATGCAGTGAAGCTGCAAACTCTGCCACTCTGTGCGCCTGGGGGCTCTTCCACAGCAGTGACACAGTCCTCACAAACACATGCATGTTTCCATGGTCACATCACCCATGAGGAAAGGATAGCTTGTCTCACAGCTTACATTTGAAAAGAAATAGTATGGAGTAAAGTGCAGCTGTACAGAACAATATTGCACAGGAACCTGGAATGTTAGGACCATGAATCAAAGTAAATTGGAACTGGTCACAGGAGGTGGTAGGAGTAAACATGGACATTCTAGTAATCAATGAACTAAAATGGACCAGAAAGGGAGAATTTAAATCAGATGACCATAATACCTACTACTGTGTGCAAGAATCCTATAGAATAAATGGAGTAGCCCTCAGAGTCAGCAAAAGATTCCAAAATGCAGTACTTGGGTGCAGTCTCTAAATGACAGAATGATCTCTTCATCACCAAGGCAACTATTCAATATCACAGAAATCCAAGTCTATATCCCAACAACTAATGCTGAAGAAGCTGAAGTTGAATGGTTCTAGGAAGACCTACAAAACTTTCTAAAACTGACACCAAAAAAAAATGTCCTTTTCATTATAGGGGACTGGAATGCACAACTAAGAAGTGAAGAAACACCTGGAGTAATAGGCAAGTTTGGCCTTGGAGTACAAAATGAAGCAGGGCAAAGGCTAACAGAGTTCTGCCAAGAGAATGCACTGGTCATAGCAAACACCTTCTTCCAACAACACAGGAGAAGACTCTACACATGGACATCACCAGACAGTCAACACTGAAATCAGATTGATTATATTCTTTACAGCCAAAATTGTGGAAGCTCTATATAGTCAGCAAAAACAAGACTGGGAGCTAACTGTGGCTCAGAAACTCCTTACTGCAAAATTCAGGCTTGAATTGAAGAAAGTAGGGAGAACCACTAGACCATTCAGATACAACCTAAATCAAATCACTTAAAATCACACAGTGGAAATGACAAATAGATTCAAAGGATAGATCTGATAGAGTGCCTGAAGAACTATGGACAGAGGTTTGTGACATTGTACAGGAGGCAGGGATCAAAACCATCCCCAGGAAGAAGAAATGCAAAAAGGCAGAATGATTGTCTGGGGAAAGTGAAGTTGCTCAGTCATGTCTGACTCTTTGCGACCCCATGGGCTGTAGCCTACTAGGCTCTTCCCTCCATGGGACTCTCCAGGCAAGAGTACTGGAGTGGGTTGCCATTTCCTTCTCCAAGGGATCTTCCCGACCCAGGGATCGAACCTGGGTCTCCCGCATTCCAGGCAGATACTTTAACCCCTGAGCCACCAGGGAAGGCTTATAAATAGCTGAGAAAAGAAGAGAAGTCAAAGGCAAAGGAGAAAAGGAAACATATATCCATCTGAATTCAGAGCTCCAAAGAACAGCAACAAGAGATAAGAAAGCCTTTCTCAGTGATCAATGCAAAGAAATAGAGGAAAACAAAAGAATGGGAAAGACTATAAATCTCATCAAGAAAATTAGAGATATCAAGGGAACATTTCATGCAAAGATGGGCTCAATAAAGGACAGAAACAGTGTGGATCTAACAGAAGAAGATATTAACAAGAGGTGGCAAGAATACACAAAAGAATTGTACAAAAAAAGATATTCATGACCCAGATAACCATGATGGTGTGATCACTCACCTAGAGCCAGACATCCTGGAATGTGAAGTCAATTGGGCCTTAGAAAGCACCACTACAAACAAAGCTAATGGAGGTTCATGGAATTCCAGTTGAAAGAAAGAAAGAAAGTGAAGTAACTCAGTCGTGTCCAACTCTTTGCTACCCCATGGATTGTAGCCTACCAGGCTCCTCTCTCCATGGGATTTTCCAGGCAAAATTACTGGAGTGAGTTGCCATTTCCTTCTCCAGGAGATCTTCCCAGCCCAGGGATTGAACCTGGGTCTTCCACATCTGAGCCACCAGGGAAGTCCATGAGGTGATGGAATTCCAGTAGAGCTATTTCAAATCCTAAAAGATGATGCTGTGAAAGTGCTGTACTCAATATATAAGCAAGTTTGGAAAGCTCAGCAGTGATCACAGGACTGGAAAAGGTCAGTTTTCATTCCAATCTCAAAGAAAGACAATGCCAGAGAATGTTCAAACTACCACATAATTGCACTCATCTCACAAGCTAGCAGAGTAATGCTCAAAATTCTCCAAGTGAGGCTTCAACAGTACATGAACCAAGGACTCCCAGATGTTTAAGCTGGATTTATAAAAGGCCAGAGCTACCAGAGATCAAATTGCCAGCATTCCCTGGATCATAGAAAAAGCAAGAGAATTCCATAAAATCATCTACTTCTGCTTTATTGACTACACTAAACCCTTTGACTGTGTGGATCACAACAATCTGTGGAAAATTTTGAAAGAGATGGAAATGCCAGACCACTTGACCTGCCTCTTGAGAGATCTGTATGCAGGTCAGGAAGCAACAGTTGGAACTGTACATAGAACAACAGACTATTTCCAAATTGGGAAAGGAGTACATCAAGGCTCCTATAATGTCACCTTGCTTATTTAACTTCTATACAGAGTTCCTTATGTGAAATGCTGGACTCAGTTAGCATAAGCTGGAATCAAGATTGCCGGGGAGAAATATCAGTTACCTCAGATATGCAGATGACACCATCCTTAAAGTGAAGAGGAACTAAAAAGCCTCTTGATGAAAGTGTAAGAGGAGAGTGAAAAAGTTGGCTTAAAACTCAACATTCAGAAAATGAAGATCCGGTCCCATTATTTCATGGCAAATAGATAAGGAAACAATGGAAACAGTGACAGACTTTATTTGGGGGGGCTCCAAAATCACTGCAGATGGTGACTGCAGCCAAGAAACTAAAAGGCTAAAGACTAAACTAAAGACTCCTTGGAAGGAAAGCTACGACTAACCTCAACAAGATTCTAAAAAGCAGAGATATCACTTTGCAGACAAAGTTTCATCTAGTCAAAGTTACTGCTTTTCCAGTGGTCATGTATGGGTGTGAAAGCTGAACTATAAAAAAAGCTGAGTGCCGAAGAATTGTTTTTGAACTGTGGTGTTGGAAAAGACTCTTGAGAGTCCCTTGGACTGCAAGGAGATCCAACCAGTCAATCCCAAAGGAAATCAGTCCTGAATATTCATTGGAAGGACTGGTGCAGAAGCTGAAGCTCCATTGGCCACCTGATGCAAAGAACTGACTCACTAGAAAAGACCCTGATGCCGGGAAAGATTGAGGGCAAGAGGAGAAGGGGACAACAGAGGGTGAGATGGTGGGATGGCATCACCGACTCAATGGACATGAGTTTGAGCGAGCTCTGGGGGTTGGCGATGGACAGGGAGGCCTGGCGTGCTGCGGTTCGTGGGGCTGCAAAGAGACACGACTGAGCTGAAAGCACAGCTGGATATCTGCTTTGTGTCTTGTTCACAAGTAAAGACAACACAGATTTTACAAAAACTAAATGTGAAATGCATAACTAGGGGAAGTGGTGGAACTGCCTTTGTTATCTTTTGAAATAGATGGAGCCTTATTGAACATCTGAAGAGCTCAAATCTCCAGATAAAAAGTCAGAGATTGAGAGGACACTAACGTTATATTTTCATTAAAAAAATGATGCCTGAGTCGAGGAATGAAGACAGCTAAAACACTGAGAATAGTCACCTATAGTATCTAAAACTGGCACTGGAGTTCTAAGCTGAGTACCAGGCTCCTCTCTAAGTGAGAACGTGAGTTGCTCAGGCATGTCCGAGTCTCTGTCACCCCATGGACTGCAGGCTGTCAGGCTCCAATGTCCATGGACTGCTCCAGGCAAGGATGCTACAGTGGATAGATCCTCAGGGGATCTTCCTGACTCAGGGACTGAGCTTGGGTCTCCTGCACTGCAGGCAGATTCTTTACCATCTGAGCCTCCAGGTTCCTCTGAATATCCACAATGAAAAAGCCAAGGAAACTAAAAGGACTAATAGAAACATTGGCAAAGTGCAGAAGCTGAAGCTCCATTGGCCACCTGATGCAAAGAACTGACTCACTAGAAAAGACCCTGATGCCGGGAAAGATTGAGGGCAAGAGGAGAAGGGGACAACAGAGGGTGAGATGGTGGGATGGCATCACCGACTCAATGGACATGAGTTTGAGCGAGCTCTGGGGGTTGGCGATGGACAGGGAGGCCTGGCGTGCTGCGGTTCGTGGGGCTGCAAAGAGACACGACTGAGCTGAAAGCACAGCTGGATATCTGCTTTGTGTCTTGTTCACAAGTAAAGACAACACAGATTTTACAAAAACTAAATGTGAAATGCATAACTAGGGGAAGTGGTGGAACTGCCTTTGTTATCTTTTGAAATAGATGGAGCCTTATTGAACATCTGAAGAGCTCAAATCTCCAGATAAAAAGTCAGAGATTGAGAGGACACTAACGTTATATTTTCATTAAAAAAATGATGCCTGAGTCGAGGAATGAAGACAGCTAAAACACTGAGAATAGTCACCTATAGTATCTAAAACTGGCACTGGAGTTCTAAGCTGAGTACCAGGCTCCTCTCTAAGTGAGAACGTGAGTTGCTCAGGCATGTCCGAGTCTCTGTCACCCCATGGACTGCAGGCTGTCAGGCTCCAATGTCCATGGACTGCTCCAGGCAAGGATGCTACAGTGGATAGATCCTCAGGGGATCTTCCTGACTCAGGGACTGAGCTTGGGTCTCCTGCACTGCAGGCAGATTCTTTACCATCTGAGCCTCCAGGTTCCTCTGAATATCCACAATGAAAAAGCCAAGGAAACTAAAAGGACTAATAGAAACATTGGCAAAGAATGTGGCAGACAATTCTTACAGAAGCAAGAGTGAATGGCCGAGAAATAGGTAAAGAGATATTGAAATTACCTAAAAGCAAGACCTCAGGAAAAGGAAGACGATTCCAGCTGGTAGTGAGGATAGGGGGAAACAGGACTCCTGGGGAGATCCAGTCGTAGTAACAAGCGTTCGGCAGCTACCAGGGAAAGCTGGTTACAAATGCCCCACGATCCAGAAAGCTCTCCACTCATGTTCATCTCTGAAAACGCTCCCATTCACGAGGCCAGAAATAGGATGTTTATTGATTATGGCTGTGGAGGCACAGACAAATAAAATTCATGAAGACATTTTTGAATGAGCCTCTGGGCAGAGCAAGGAGCAATGAAAGGAAGAAACCAGAGCAAAAGACGGGCAGGGCTCGGTGTGCGTTGTGTACATGGATTAGACACTCCCAAATGAACCTATGACGTTCTTGATCACAGTCCCCTTCAGAGATGGAGAAACTGAGGTTTCAGAATTTAAGTGCCGCATCACACATGGAGGAAAAGCTGCTCTGCATGGAGATAGGGATTTTCTCCAGCAGTTGTACTCATTACAGCTCATTACTCATGTTTAAGTTTATTGCAGAAATGTCACATATCCACGAAGAGAGCACAGAGTAATGAACTGCACTCTGTGCACCCCCAGTTGCTATGACAGCAAGCTCAGAGCTGACCACGACTCTTCTCTGCCTCTGCGGCCTCATCCGTACTCTGTTTCATATTATTTTTGAGGCAAATTACTTCATTTCATCTTTAACTATTATGGTGTACAACTTAGAAATATGTTTTTCCTTCTTGAAAATATCACAATATTACAATCCTACTCCACAGTTTCAACAATCAATTTTTACCATCATCAAACATGCTGCTGGTGCTCACATTTCCCTGCTGGTTCTAGAAAAGAGTTTTAGACATTTGTGTGGTTGTAAGATTTTCAAATCCTGAAAGATGATGCTGTGAAAGTGCTGCACTCAATATGCCCGCAAATTTGAAAAACTCAGCAGTGGCCACAGGACTGGAAAATGTCAGTTTTCATTCCAGTCCCAAAGAAAGGCAATGCCAAAGAATGTTCAAACTACTACACAATTGCACTCATCTCACACACTAGTAAAGTTATGCTCAAAGTTCTCCAAGCCAGGCTTCAGCAATATGTGAACCATGAACTTCCTGATGTTCAAGCTGGTTTAGAAAAGACAGAGGAACGAGGCATCAAATTTCCAACATCCGCTGGATCATGGAAAAAGCAAGAGAGTTCCAGAAAACCTTCTATTTCTGCTTTATTGACTATGCCAAAGCCTTTGACTGTATGGATCACAAGAAACTGTGGAAAATTCTGAAAGAGATGGGAATATCAGACCACCTGACCTGCCTCTTGAGAAACTTATATGCAAGTCAGGAAGCAACAGTTAGAACTGGACATGGAACAACAGACTACTTCCAAAAAGGAAAAGGAGTATGTCAAGGCTGTATACTGTCACCCTGCTTATTTAACTTATATGCAGAGTACATCATGAGAAATACTGGGCTGGAAGAAGCACAAACTGGAATCAAGATTGCCAGGAGAAATATCAATAACCTCAGATATGCAGACGACACCAGCCTTATGGCAGAAAGTAAAGAGAAACTAAAAAGCCTCTTGAAAGTGAAAGAAGAGAGTGAAAAATTTGGCTTGAAGCTCAACATTCAGAAAACTAAGATCATGGCATCTGGTCCTATCATTTCCTGACAAATAGAAGGGGAAACAGTGTCAGACCTTATTTTGGGGTGCTCTGAAATCACTGCAGATGGTGACTGCAGCAGAAAGTGAAGAGGAACTAAAAAGCCTCTTGATGAAAGTAAAAGAGGAGAGTGAAAAAGTTGACTTAAAGCTCAACATTCAGAAAACGAAGATCATGGTATCCAGTCCCACCACGTTATGGGAAATACATGGAGAAACAGTGGAAACAGTGTCAGACTTTATTTTGGGGGCTCCCAAATCACTGTAGATGGTGACTGCAGCCATCAAATTAAAAGACGCTTACTCTTTGGAGGAAAAGTTATGACCAACCTAGATAGCATATTCAAAAGCAGAGACATTACTTTGCTGACTAAGGTCCATCTAGTCAAGGCTATGGTTTTTCCTGTGGTCATGTATGGATGTGAGAGTTGGACTGTGAAGAAGGCTAAGTGCCGAAGAATTGATGCTTTTGAACTGTGGTGCTGGAGAAGACTCTTGAGAGTCCCTTGGACTGCAAGGAGGTCAAACCAGTCTATTCTGAAGGAGATCAACCCTGGGATTTCTTTGGAAGGAATGATGCTAAAGCTGAAGCTCTGGTATTTTGGCCACTTCATGCGAAGAGTTGACTCATTGGAAAAGACTCTGATGCTGGTAGGCACTGGGGCAGTAGGAGAAGGGGACGACCAAGGATGAGATGGCTGGATGGCATCACGGACTCGATGGACGTGAGTCTGAATGAACTCCTAGAGATGGTAATGAACAGGGAGGCCTGGCATTCTGTGATTCATGGGGTAGCAAAGAGTTGGACATGACTGAGCGACTGAACTGAACTGATGCAATGACATAGTACATGTTTACTGAAGACAACATTGACTGTTCCCATCCAATGACATAATACATCTCTGTATCCATTTGTGTCATCGTCAACTGTTTTCATCAGAGTCTTATAATTTTCAGAGTACAGGTCTTTTGCCTCCTCAGGTAGGTTTGTTCCTAGGTATTTAACTCTTCTTGATGAGATACTAAGTGGGATTTTTTTCTATATTTTCTCATGGTCAGTGTATAGAAATACAATTGATCTCTGTGTATTAATTTTGCAAATTTACTAAATTTATTAATGAGCTCTAGTAGTTTTCTGGTTGCAACTTTGTTGTTGTTCAATTGCTCAGTCATGTCTGACTCTTTGCAACCCCATGAATTGCAGCACATCAGGCTTCCCTGTCCTGCATTATCTTCAGGAGTTTGCTCAAACTCATGTCCATTGAGTCAGTGGTGCCATCCAACCATCCCATCCTCTGTCATCCCCTTCTCCTCCAACCCTCAATCTTTTCAAGCATCAGGGTCTTTTCCAATGAGTCAACTCTTCCCATGAGGTGGCCAAAGTACTGGAGCTTCAGCATCAGCATCAGCATCAGTTCTTCAAATGAATATTCAGAGCTGATTTCCTTTAGGATTGACTGGTTTGATCCTCCAGCAGTCCAAGGGACTCTCAAGATCTTCTCCAGCACCACAGTTCAAAAGCATCAATTCTGCAGCGTTCAGCCTTCTGTATGGTCTGAGTCTCACATCTATACATGACTAAACTGGAAAAACCATAGCTTTTACTATACAGATCTTTGTCAGCAAAGTGATGTCTCTGCTTTTTAATACTCTGTCTAGGTTTATCATAGCTTTTCTTCCAAGTTTGCCTCTCTATGATTTTCTATGTATAGCATCACCTCATCTGCAAACAATGATGATTTTACTTTTACTTTTACTTCTTTTCCTATGTGACTTTCTTTTCTTTTTTCTTCTCTGATCACTGTGGCTAATACTGCTGAAACTTTATTGAATAAAACTGGTGAAAGTGTACATTCTTGTCTTGCTCCTGATCTTAGAGCAAATGCTTTCAGCTTTTCACCACCAAGTATGATATTAGCTGTGGGCTTGTCATATATGGCCTTTACTGTGTTGAGGTAGGCTCCCTCTGGGTTTCCCTGTTAGCTCAGCTAACAGGAGACCTGGTTTGATTCCTGGTCAGGAAGATCCCCTACAGAAGAGATAGACTACCCAGTGAAGTACTGGGCTTCCTTAGTGGCCCAGTTGGTAAAGAATCTGCCTGCAGTGCTGGAGACCTGGGTTTGATCCCTGGGTTGGGAAGATTCCCTGGAGAAGGGCGTGGAACCCACTCCAGTTTTCTTGCCTGGACAGAGGAGCCTGGTGATGTGTGGCCCATGGGATCACAATGAATTGGACACAATGAGTGACTAGGAACAACACAGCACAGGCTCCCTCTATGCCCTTTCTCTGGAGAGCTTACATCATAAATGGATGTTGAGTTTTATCAGAAGCTTTTTTATATCTATTGAGATGATCGTTGGTTTTTATTCTTCAATTTGTTAATGTGTTGATTCACAGATACTGAAAACTTCTTTCATTCCTGGGACAAATAACATTTGATCATTGTGTATGATCTTTTTAATCTATTTGCTAGTATTTTGTTGAGGATATCTGTGTCTAACTTCAACAGTAATAATGGCGTGTGATTTTTTCTTTTTGGCAGTTATTTTCTCTCTTGTTGTTATCATGGTGATGGTGGCCCTACAAAATGTGTTCTCAAGTGTTCCTTCCTCTGCAATTGTTAGAATAGTTTCCAAAGATAGGTGTTAACTGCTCTTATTTAAATGCTTGATAGAATTTGCCAGTGAGGCTGTCTTATTCTGGACTTCTGTTGTTGGTAGTTTTTAAATCACTGATTCAATTTCATTACTTGTGATTGGTCTGTTTGTGTTTTCTGTTTCTTATTGATCCAGTCTTCAGAGGTTGTACCTTTCTAAAAACTGGTTCATCTTTTCTAGGTTCTTCATTTTATTGAAATGTAGTATCCACCCAGCCAGTCTATGTCTTTTGCTTGATATATTTAACCCATTTACATTTAAGGTAATTATCAATATGTATGTTCTAATTGCCATTTTATTAATATCTTTGGACAATCTTTGCAGGTCTTTCTCTCCCTTTATTCTTTTGTCCTCTCCCCTTGTGATTTGATGACTGTCTTTAATGTTATATCTGTATTCCTGTTATATTTTTGTCTGTATATCAGTTATAGATTTTTGGTTTGCAGTTACTATGAGATTTTTATATCACCATCTATCTATCTATACTTGATATTTTAAGTTGCCAATCTGTTCATTTCAAATGCATTTTTTTTAAAAAAAAAACCCTATGTTGTACTCTCTTCCCCTCAATATTACTGTTTTGATATCATATTTTACATATTAATTTTGTGTATATCCCTTAACTGCTTATTGTAGATAACTTGCTTTTACAACTTTTGTCATTTAACCTCCCTACTAATTTTGTATTTGGATGATTTCCTACCTTCTGTGTGTTTGCCTTTACTGTGACCTTTTACAGTTTTGTAAATTCTGGTTGTGGCTTTTTCTTTTTGCCTAGAGAAGCTCCTTTAACATGTGGTGCTACAGAATTCTTAGCTTTTGCTTGTCTGTAAACCTTTTGATTTCTCTGATGAATCTGAATGAGATCCTTGCTAGGTAGAGTAATCTTGTTTGTATTTTTTTTCCCCTTTCACCTTAAACTTATCATGTCAATCCCTTCTGGTCCACAGTGTTTCTGCTAAAAAATCAGCTGATATCTTTGTGGGAATTCTCTTGTATATTTGTTGTGTTTTCTTGCTGCATTTTAATAATCTTTCTTTATTTTTAATTTTTGTCATTTTGATTACAGTGTGTCTTGATGTGTTCCTCTGCAGGTTAACCTTGTTAATCTTCCTTTCTTAGGTTAGTGAAGTTTTCAGCTACTATCTCTTCAATTACTTTTTCAGGCCCTTTCTCTCTCTCTCAACCTCCTCTTGGGATCTCTGTAATAAATATATTAAGTGTGCTTGATCTTGTCCCCGGGCTGGTGGTAGGGTTGGGAGTTCTCTTAAAACTGTCCTCATTTCTTTTCATTCATTTTTTAGTTAAGCAGTAGTGATTTCCACTATTCTATTATCCCAGAAAGATAGCAGAGTAGAAGGACATGAGCTCATCTTCTCCTGTGAGAACTCCAAGACTACAACTTACTGCTGAACAACCATCGACTGGAGAATGTTGGATCCCACCAAAAAAAAAAAATATCCAAGGGCAAAGAAGAAGCCCCAGCAAGATGGTAGGAGGGGTGAAATGGCATTTAGAATCAAACCCCTTATGTTCCAGAGATGCTCAGAGGGCTCAGAAAAACCTTGTGCACACTAGGACCCAGAGACCCCACAAAGAATGAGCCAGAACTGTGTTTGAGTGTCTCCTGTGAAGGTATGGTTCAGCAGTGGCCAGCCATGGAGGCAGGGACTCTGGGTGTAGCAGACCTGGTCATAGCATAAGCCTTCTTTGAGAAAGTTGCCATTAATCCCACCATAAAACTGCCAGAACTTACACAGGACTGCAGAAACAGACTCTTACTTGTGCACACTGGGACCCAGAGACCCCACAAAGAATGAGCCAGAACTGTGTTTGAGTGTCTCCTGTGAAGGTATGGTTCAGCAGTGGCCAGCCATGGAGGCAGGGACTCTGGGTGTAGCAGACCTGGTCATAGCATAAGCCTTCTTTGAGAAAGTTGCCATTAATCCCACCATAAAACTGCCAGAACTTACACAGGACTGCAGAAACAGACTCTTGAAAGGCAAAAAGACAAACTTGTGTGCACCAGGACCCAGAAGAAAGGAGCAGTTGAAGAACCTAAGCCACCCCATTTTGTTAAAAAAAGACTCCATTTTAGAGTTCTGAGGAAAGAGTCTTTGGAAATCCCCTGACCTCACCCCACCACCTGCAAGCCAATCAGGTCCCAGGTCAGGATCTCCTGATCTTCAGGACTTATGACCTGCCCAGGAAATTCTAATTAAGCCCAGGAAATGGGAACCAATCAGAACTCATGGCCAGCCTGGGAAATGAAAACCAATCAGAACCCAACACCTAACCCTTCCACAGAAGGTAACATTACCCTATATAAGCAATGAAACCCAGAGTTTGAGGCTCCTCCCTATAGCTGCTGCATCGGTATCAGTGGGAACCTCAGCTCGAGCTTGGTAATAAAAACTGTCTTGCTTTTGTATTGGATATCAGCTCCCTGGTGGTCACTGGGAGATTTCACGACTTGGGCATACCACAGTGACCCAACAAGAGACTGACTCAGACTTGCCCGTGAGTGTCCAGGAGTCTCCAAAGGAGGTGGGGGTCAACGGTGACCTGCTGCAGGGTCAGGGGCACTGAGACTTTTTGAAGGAGGTTCCCATTATCTTCACTACCTTCACCATCGTTTTGCCTCAGGTCAAACAACAGGGAGGGAACACAGCCCTGCCCATCAATAGAAAATTGGATTAAAGATTTACTAAGCATGTTCTGCCCATCAGAACAAGACCCAGTTTCCCCCTCAGGCAGTCTCTCCCATCAGAGAGCTTCCATAAGCCTCTTATCTTTATCCGTCTGAGGACAGAGAGAATGAAAACCACAATCACAGAAAACCAACCACTCTGATCACATGGACCACAGTGTTGTCTAACTCAATGAAACTATGAGCTATTCCCTGTAGGGCCACCCAAGAAGGACGGGTCATGGTGGAGAATTCTGACAAAATATGGTCCACTGGAGAGGGAATGGCAAACCACTTCAGTATTCTTGCCTTAAGAACTCCATGAATGGTATGAAAAGGCAAAAAGATATGAAACTGAAAGATGAACTCCCCAGGTCGGTAGGTGCCCAATATGCTATGGGAGATCAGTGGAGAAATAACTCCAGAAAGAATGAAGAGATGGAGCCAAAGCAAAAACAACACCCAGTTATGGATGTGGCTGGTAAAGTCCAGTGCTGTTAAAAGTAATATCACACAGGAACCTGGAATGTTAGGTCCATGAAACAAGGTAAATTGGGAGTGGTCAAACAGGAGCTGGCAAGAGTGAACGTCGACATTTTAGGAATCAATGAACTAAAATGGACTGGAATGGGTGAGTTTCACTCAGATGACCATTAACTGCAGCCATGAAATTAGAAGCCACTTACTCCTTGGAAGAAAAGTTATGACCAACCTAGATAGTATATTCAAAAGCAGAGACATTACTTTGCCAACAAAGATTCGTCTAGTCAAGGCTATGGATTTTCCTGTGGTCTTGTATGGATGTGAGAGTTGTACTGTGAAGAAGGCTGAGTACTGAAGAATTGATGCTTTTGAACTGTGGTGTTGGAGAAGACTCTTGAGAGTCCCTTGGACTGCAAGGAGATCCAACCAGTCCATTCTGAAGATCAGCCCTGGGATTTCTTTGGAAGGAATGATGCTAAAGCTGAAACTCCAGTACTTTGGCCACCTCATGCGAAGACTTGACTCACTGGAAAAGACTTTGATGCAGGGAGGGATTGGGGGCAGGAGGAGAGGGGGGCGACTGAGGATGAGATGGCTGGATGGTATCACTGACTCGATGGACATGAGTCTGAGTGAACTCCTCACTCCTAGCGATGGTAATGAACAGGGAGGCCTGGCATGCTGTGATTCATGGGGTCGCAAAGAGTTGGACATGACTGAGCGACTGAACTTGAACTTGACCATTATATCTACTACTCTGGAGACAGAGTAGCCATCATAGTAAACAAAAGAGTCTGAAATGCAGTACTTGGATGCAACCTCAAAAATGACAGAATGATCTGTGTTCATTTCCAAGGCAAACCATTTCCAAGGCAAACCATCATAGTAATCCAAATCTATGCCCTGACCAGTAATGCTGAAGAAGATGAAGTGGAACAATTCTATGAAGACCTACAAGACCTTCTAGAACTAGCACCCCCAAAAGATGTCCTTTTCACAATAGGGGACTGGAATGCAAAAGTAGGAAGTTAAGAGATACCTGGAGTAACAGGCAAATTTGGCCTTAGAGTACAAAATGAAGCAGGGCAAAGGCTAACAGGGTTTTTCCAAGAGAACACACTGGTCATAACAAACACCCTCTTCCAACAACACAAGAGAACACTCTACACCTGGACATCACCAGATGGTCAACACCAAAATCAGATGGATTATATTCTTTGCAGCTGAAGATGGAGAAGCTCTATACAGGCAGCAAAAACAAGACCTGGAGTTGACTGTGGCTCAGGTCATGAACTCCTTATTGCAAAATTCAGACTTAAATTGAAGAAAGTAGGGAAAACCACTAGACCATTCAGGTATGACCAATCCCTTATGATCATACAGTGGGAGTGAAAAATAGATTTCAGGGATTAGATCTGATAGACAGAGTGCCTGATGAACTATAGACGGAGGTTCGTGATATTATACAGGAGGCAGGGATCAAGACCATCCCCCAAAAGAAATGTGAAAAGGCAAAATGGTTGTCTGAGGAGGCCTTACAAATAGCTGAGAAAAGGAGAGAAGCTTAGGGCCAAGGAGAAAAGGAAAGATATATCCATTTGAATGCAGAGTTTCAAAGAATAGCAAGGAGAGATAAGAGCCTTCCTAAGTGATCAATGCAAAGAAATAGAGGAAAACAATAGAATAGGAGACTAGAGATCTCTTCAGGAAAATTATAGATACCAAGAGAACATTTCAGGCAAATATGGGCTCAATAATGAACAGAAATGGTATGGATATAACAGAAGCAGAAGATATTAAGAAAAGATGGTAAGAATACACAGAAGAACTATACAAAAAAGAACTTCATGACTCAGATATTCATGATGGTGTGATCACTCACCTAGAGCCAGACATCCTGGAATGTGAAGTGAGCCTTAGGAAGCATCACTATGAACAAAGCTAGTGGAGTGATGGAATTCCAGTTGAGCTATTTCAAACCCTAAAAGATGATACTGTGTAAGTGCTATGCTCAGTCTGCCAGCAAATTTGAAAAACTCAGCAGTGGCCACAGGCCTGGAAAAGGTCAGTTTTCATTCCAATCCCAAAGAAACGCAATGCCAAAGAATATTCAAACTACCACACTCATCTCACATGCTAGTAAAGTAAGGCTCAAAATTCTCCAAGTCAGGCTTCAACAGTACATGAACCATGAATCCAAATGTGCAAGCTGGTTTTAGAAAAGACAGATGAATTGGAGATCAAATTGCCAACATCTGCTGGATCATCAAAGAAGTAAGAGAGTTCCACAAAAACATGTTTCTGCTTTATTGAATATGCCAAAGCCTTTGACTGTGTGGATCACAACAAACTGTGGAAAATTCTGAAAGAGATGGGAATACCAGACCACCTGACCTGCCTCTTGAGAAATCCATATGCAGGTCAAGAAGCAACAGTTAGAACAAGACATGGAACAACAGACTGGTTCCAAATTGGCAAAGGAGGATGTAAAGGCTGTATATTGTCATCCTGCTTATTTAACTTCCATGCAGAATACATCATGCAAAATGCTGGGCTGGACGAAGCACAAGCTGGAATCAAGATTGCTGTGAGAAATACCAATAACCTCAGATATGCAGATGATACCACCCTTATGGTAGAAGTGAAGAAGGCCTAAAGAGCCTCTTGATACGAATGAAAGAGGAGATTGAAAAAGTTGGCTTAAAACTCAACATTCAGAAAACTAAGATCATGGCATCTGGTCCCATCATTTCATGGCAAATAGCTGGGGAAACAATGGAAACAGTGACATACTTTATTTTTTTGGACTCCAAGATAACTGCAGATGGTACTGTGGCCATGAAAGAGGCTTGCTCCTCAGAAGAAAAGCTATGACAAACCCAGACAGCATATTAAAAAGCTGAGACATCACTTTGCCAACAAATATCTGTATAGTCAAAGGTATGGTTTTTCCAGTAGTCATGTATGGATGTTAGAGTTGGACCATAAAGAAGACTGAATGCTGAAGAATTGATGCATTTGAACTGTGGTGCTGGAGAAGACTCTTGATAGTCCCCTGGATTGCAAGGAGATCCAACCAGTTCATCCTACAGGAAATCAGTCTTGAATAGTCACTGGAAGGACTGATGCTGAAACTGAAACTCTCAATACTTTGGCCACCTAATGAGAAGAACTGACTCATTGGAAAAGACCCTGATGCTGGGAAAGACTGAAGGCAGGAGGAGAAGGGGACGACAGAGGATAAGATGGTTGGATGACATCACCGACTAAATGGACATGAGTTTGAGAAGCTCTGGGAGATAGTGAAGGACAGGGAAGCCTGACATGCTATAATTCACAGGACGGCAGAGTCAGACATGACTTAACAACTGAACAACAGATTTGGTGGATGAAACTGTTCTAGAAATTATGCAGGCTTCCTGGTAGCAGGGGCTGGTGCCTGCCCTCTGGTGTTTAGAGGTGAGTGCTAGCTCTCTGGTGGGCAGAGCCATGTCTAGGGGCTGTGAGCTCAAGAAATCTTTAAGCAGCCTGTCTGCTAATTGGTGGAGCTGTGTCCCTGCCCAGAGAGTTGCTTCCCGGAAGCCTCCCAGCACTAGAGCTAACAGGCTTTTGAGCAGGGCTTAGCCTTGACAATAATGAGCCAAGATGGCAGCCACCGGCAGCAGAGTTCTTGCAATAGTATGCCCATTTCCAGTATGTCTGCCACCAATGTCTTCGTCCCTAGGGTGAGCCACAGCTGCCCCACCACCACCCCACCTCTTCAGTATACTCTGCAGAACCATCAGGTAGGTACGGCCCAGGATCTTATTGAATAACTACTTCTTTTGTCCTGGGTCCTGGTGTCAGTGAGATGCTATGTATGGCATTTAAGAGTGAAGTCTAATTCCTCCAGTCCTGTGGGTCTTCCAAAACTACGCTCTACTGGTTTTCAAAGCCGAATGCTCTGTGGACCCCCCTTTCTGCTGAGCCTCTGGTTGGAGAGCCCAGCTGGGACTCAGAACCCTCATTCCTGAGGGAGAGCCTCTGCAATGCAATTGTTCTCCAGTTTGTGGGTTACCCACCTGGGGGGGTGGGACTTGATCGTACTGAGAGTCTGCCCCTCCTGCCTGTCTCACTGTAGTTCCTTCTTTCTGTCTTTGTTGTAGAACGTCTTTTCTGGTAGGTCTCAATCCTTTTCACTGACTGTTGTTCCGTAGACAGCTGTAATTCTGTTGAGCTCCTCAGAGGAGCTCAGGGTCTTTTTCTTCAGTCCTCTTGGCCACTTTTTTGAGATTTCTATTTAAAAGTTACAGCAAAACAGACTTTAAAAGAGCCTATATGATAAATCACTATTCTTTTGGCACGTGATGAAGCCAAGATTCACTAGAGTAGACTTGCTTTACAAATGAATTCATCTTTCTTCAATTATCTTTGGTAAAAATGGGGGCAATTTCCTGGGGAAAATTATGTTTCAGTAAAAGCTTAACACACCCTCTTGGTTGAACAATGCCATTTTCACTAACTGGGCCTTCTCTCCTCTTTGTTTCTGGTTCCTGTCATTTTGTGCATTTTGCCATCAATTAATATTTCTAAGTTTTCTCCCACCTTCTCAACTTGACATCACTGTAAACTAAAATTGCCCTTTATCAGCCTGCAAGCTGAAGCTGGACGATTTGATATAAATTTCAAAGAAATCCCCCAAACTGATCATGTGTTGAATACAGCCTTCATGCCTGCTGGAGGCCACTCAGAAATTTCACCATGATATCACCTGATGCCATCACCAGAGATGGTCAACCTACAAAAAAATTTTTTTTACATTGCCCTTCCCTATTCTCATTCTACCATCTAGAGATGCTTCAGCAGCTTCCCTGGTGATCCAGTGGCTAAGAATCTGTCTTGCAGTGCAAGGGAGGTCAGTTCCATCCCTGGTCCCACACATCACAGAACAAGTAAGCACGTGCACCATAGCTCCTGAGCCCGTGCACTGGCCCCGCAAGCCACGACTGAAGCCTGCGAGCCTGGAGCCTCTGCTCCCCAACAAGAGAGACCACCACAGTGAAGGCCCGCACGCCGCGACCAAGAGCAGCCCTGCTAGAGACAGCCCTACTCATCCCTGAAGACCCACCAGAGCCTAAACACATAAATACTTCTTTCTTTAAAGTAAAACAAAGATGCTTCAAGCCCAACATCTAAAACATTCTCAACTGACTGCCCTGAGTCCTTTGATATACTCAAACACTGAGTTTATTCTAATCATTAACCTTTGTTTGTTTCCATAGTAATGCCCACTGTTAAATGACTGTTACCCACATTATGTAAAGGCCTAATTTAGATGTCCCCACCCCACAACTTCCGCCCACACCACTGCCTCCTGAAATAGGCATAACTGTTTAACTGACTGACCAGTCTCAGGACTAAGAGAATGATTCATGTGATATAAAATAAACTACCCCCCAGCTTCTGGTCCAACACTCTCATCTTGGTAAACAAATGGTAATATACAATCACTAATGTAGTTTAACCTTTAATTATGGAAAATCTGGAACATGTACAAGTAGATCCAATAATATTAGTAGCTCCCATGTGTAATATCCCAGTTTCAGCATCAATTCACGGCCAGTCTTGTTCCACGTTTCTCTTCCATTTTACACATATAAACGACTTTACAGTGTTTAAAACACTTTCATCAACATTATTTCCTTTGATTCTCATGAAAACTATGAAAGGTAGATTACGTAGTTTTACAGTAAAATCCTTTTCTAACAAGTTAATATTTTAATGTAAATGCCAATGCTTAAGATAGTGAGGGGAAAAGATATAAAGGACGATAATATGCCTTTATGCATTTGTGTGTCTGTATGCATCCTAATTCACTAATAAAGAGAAAAGGAGGAGCACTGGCATGTTTTATCTTCAGTTATTATTCAAACTAAATGAAATTTTTTCAATAAAATTGTTAGGCTCAATTGCCAATTTCTAATTTTCAAGAAAACTTTTACTGAATAACCTTAATCTGAAACCATCCTATAAAAACAGAGTTTTACTGTCAAACTCCTCTAATGTCACATTTTGTATATAATAGCTGCAAATATCTAAAATTTTGAGGAAGCATTAAAATTTAGAACAATTCTAGGACAAAAGTGATGGTTGGAGAGGATCCAGATACATGAAAATAAAACAAATGAGCCATTTAATTTGTGGTTTGGATGTAATTTTTCTGACAGTTATCAATGAAATTGTCCTGTATCCCTGGAATTTAGGGCTATCTAAATTATTTATTTTGACATTGTTCTTCCACATAATTGTATCTGATATCGTAACAGAAAATATTTATGTTCACATGAGGTGGGTATTGATTATCAATACATTCCCATTACATTATTCCTCCCACATCCACATGAGTAGTTGATTCCTTTTACAATCTGCTTTGCATACCTATATTATCATACAGATATTGACAAATATTTAATTGTGTATAGATTTTTTTTCTTGATCTCCTTCCCACTTATGAATATCAAGGATGTACCCAAATGCTCTTATGGAGGTTAATTTTTCACAGTAGCAGTACCGCAGGCTCAAAAGTCAAATGGGATCAGCTCCATACAGAGCTCTAATCGGGTTGCAGTCTTTCTGCTGCCAAAGTAACTGTTGCATATTACTCATCAAAGCAAAATGTAAACGTTTAGTGATTCTGCAATATGTTTTTTGTTAACTCCCCAGATGAGGGGTTTTTTTTTAACCTTTGTTTGTTTACTTGAGAACAACAGCTGAATGCTGAAACACAGTAGCTGATGCCAACAATCCAAGGCTTCATTAGTACAGATGAAGCAATGCTCATTTTGTTACACAAATAATTAGAGAGATTAGATGAAAATAAACACCAAGAGGTTGTACAGAAGCTCTGGAGTTAGGTAATTATTTTCATTACTCTAGTGACTTTACCAACCTCCATTAGCAGCCACAGATCATGTTTAAACTGTTTTATGTAAGAGTATCTTAAACATTATGGGAACGTACTATAGCTATCAGTGATTATGCTTCAGAAAAATATTTTGTTTATGCTTCCATTTAAAGAAGCTGTTTCCATTCTGGTGCCCTGATAAATTCTCTCAATATTTTTAAAGCATAATACATGTTTGCAGTTAGTAGTATTTTATCATGGTTTTTGGCTTCAAATGGACATTCTTAATTTTTATATCTTTGTATCTTTGCCAACATTTGATCATGAAAGATGTGGGTCCACATTTTTGAGTCACTGAATGGCATATTCAGTCACTTGAAATAAATGTCACTTGGAATCATGTCATCCTTATTGTGTGACAGAGCCACCGTGTACTGGGAGTTGACTTCCTCTTTCTTCCCCTCTCTACCCCAACTGGAGAAGGCTCTACCACACATATGAATATATCCTTAGGAGGGGCCCTATTTGAGGCATTGTTATGATGCTCACGTAGATCCCCTGGTGTGAGGCATTCCTTTGAGACTGTTAACCTGTATTTAAATACCATTTACTTATATGTTGCCAGCTGCTCTGCAAAACTACTTTACCTAACATATCCTATTTAATCCTTACAAGATTTTGATGGAGTGTGTTCTATTAAGTCCATTTTTTCCAGATGAGGAAACAGACTCTGAAAAGCTCATTGACTTTCTAAAGTTGCCCAACCAACCCAGCTGAGGACAAAACCTGGGTCTACTCCATGAACCATCGTGTTTCCAGCAGATGAGTGGGTGATGTACACCTGGGGGAAATGCTGACTAAGGATAACAGAAAAGATCTGCAGACCTCCTGTGTGCTGGTTAAGGGTTGTGTTGTACGACATCTGTGAATCCTGGGCCCCAGTCAAAATCTCAAAATAAATTCCAAAAGTTGATGATTTTGCAAGTGTTTCCTCTCTGAGCTGTCCTGGTTGCTGCAAAAGAAGCAGTCAGGAAATAGGTTTCAAGGTTCAGAGAGAATAACCAAGGTCCCCACTCAAGAAGTTTAGTGATGCTTTTAAGTTCAATTCTGAGACCACTTCAGTTTTACTCAGGTAACACACGAGGCATTTCTCATCAACTACATGTAAAAATTCCAACAGGATGAAAGAGACTTCAGTCATCTTTGTAGGGTGGGCAGGTGTGTGTGCTGCTTTGAGAAACGCCTCCACCGAATTCCCTCCCCAACCATCCTCCCTTGCCACCTCCAAAATGCTGGCCCTAACTTCCCCAGGCGCACCCAGAGGCCTGACTTTTCTCGAGGCGGTGTTATTTTCAGAGGCCCGCTAAGCTACTGGAGATCATGGGAAGGAGTCTGATGGATTCATTGTTTCCTATGTTTGGAGGCGCTGATCTAAAGTGAGATTTAAACTATGAGCTAGCAGCTGATACTGGAAGGTGGAAGAGGTGATCCCTAGTGAGGGCGGCGCGTGGGGTTATCATTATACATTTCACTCTCGGGCTTCAGACTCTGGGCTGTAAATTAGGGAAATTCAGGACGCGCCAAAACCGGACGACAGGAGGGAAGCAGCCAGGACAGAGCTGAGAACCCAGGAGCCTCAGAGCCGCTGGACATGCGAGCATCCGTCCCAGAGCATTCCCCGTGCGCACACTCAGAGCGCGATCGCCGGGGTTTATTTGTGAAGACGACTGAGGAAGACAGACAGCGAGGGAAGATAGGCTCAGAAATTATTTATCACAGGCTGGGGAAAATCTTTGCTGCCGCTCTGCGAGCACCTCCCTTGCACGTGCCCAGGGAGCGCGATCCCGCTTTCATCTGTCCCATCGCAAGCAGCCAGAGGCTCAGCCAGCGGGTCCGCTAGATAGCAAGCATCCAAACCAAGAGCCTCGCGTCTTCCAGACACCGTCATGGTTCCACATGTCACCGAGCGCTCCGTTTGGTTCTGAATGCACCATGTTTACCGCCAGGAGGGCAACCCGCCCGGGGGGGGGGGGGGGGGG
>SJYC01147072.1:0-16291 GCA_006408675.1 Madoqua kirkii | reverse complement strand
GGGCACCTACTTCTCTTTTCCGCTGGGCCATCGCCACTGACCTCAGCGAGATCATTGCCAACTCTGAGTCCCAGCTTCCTCATCCAGAAAATGAAGGTGATTCTACTTCCCAGGCCTCATCGAAAGGATCGCTGAGAGGGTCAGACGAAATCATTCCGGTGGCAGCCGACTGTGAAGAACTGTGACCCAGAGTACAGAAGGAAAATAAGTTAAACCTGCTAACTCAGCTGGAGTTTTAGGAATTTTCCCGCAATGATCTAACTGCAGCCAGGCAACAAAGGTTCGGATAGATCCTTTCTTCTGGGCCATCTCTCTAGTCAAACACCCTTAGGGGCACCCCTCTGTTTCTCAAGGGTGTCCATGATCTCCGCCTTTCGGGTAAAGCGCTTCTTGTCTGCGCGGTGCGGTCCACCCCCAGCGCACAAACCCCGCGCCGGGCTCCAGAGAAGGTATCCTACGCCCTCTCCCGCCGCCCCTCTCCTCTCTCTCCCAGCACGAAGTCTCCCGCGTTTTCGGCACGTGCCTGTGTTTTCCTGGCTGGTCTCCAAAGACCTTACCGCATTTCAGAAAGCTAAGAGCGCGGAGGTCGGGGGAGCGAGCGAGCGCACAAGCATCCAGCCCCACCCCGCGGCCCCGGCGCCCGACGGGGACCCTCCTCCCGCTCCCATTCGGCGGTGCCCGACCGCCTTCCCGCCTCCCCGCGCAGCCCCACGCCGCCAGTAGCAGCGCTGCTGTCTCCCCACAGGAGGACTGGGGGCTGGGGGGACGCTGGAGTCTGCAGCGCCCCCACCCCCTCGCTTTTTCTTTCTTTCCAGGCTTTGGGATCTTGCTGCTGGAGCCCGGAGAGGTTCTATCGAGAGCAGCGCTGAGCGAAGAGACCCGGGCACAGGCTTCCGCGGCGGCGCGAGAACCGAGCTGGGCGCAAGACATCCCAAGCTTCGCTTCCGGTCCTCGCCACCTCGGCTGGGATGTAACGAAGGACAGCGCTCGTCGCCTGTCTCCCACGCCTGTCTCCTCACCCCGGAGCGCACCAGGGACCCACGGCTGGAGTCCCTTTACTTGCGGAGCCGCGGGACGGCTCCCAGTTCCCAAGCTTCGGAAAGAGCGCGGTTGGATCACCACCTTCCCGGCGCCCCGCACAACTCCGGGGCCGGCGGCGCGCGCGGCTGGACCGAGTCCCGCTTCCCGCCGACTACACGGGGTAGGGACCTCCCCGCCAGCCCGCCTGCCTGCACGCCCTGTAAGCCGGAGCTCCTTGCCACCTGCGCGGACCCAGCACGCCCGGCTCCGCACGCCCGGCTCCGCGCCCCCGCAGCGCCCCGCCGCCCCATGGAGTGCGCGCGGGCCGCGGCTTCCTGAGCGCGGACGCCAGCTCTGTCCAAACTGCGCGCTGGGGTGCCCCGGCTCAGCCCCGCTTGGGGCGTCGGAGAGGTCAGGGGAGAGCGCACCATGAAGTCTGTGCTGTTCAGCCGCTTCTTCATCCTCCTGCCCTGGATCCTGATCGTCATCATCATGCTCGACGTGGACACGCGCAGGCCCGCGCCCCCACTCACCCCGCGCCCCTACTTCGCGCCCTATTCCGGGGGCCGTGGGGGCGCCCGGCTCCCGCTCCGCCGGGGCGGCCCGGGGCGCGGTCGCGAGCCACGCAACGAATCGTGGCCGCGGCCGCGGCCGCCGCCGCCCGAGCCGCCGCTGCCCACCATCTATGCCATCACGCCCACTTACAGCCGCCCGGTGCAGAAGGCCGAGCTGACCCGCCTGGCCAACACTTTCCGCCAGGTGGCGCAGCTGCACTGGATCCTGGTGGAGGACGCGGCGGCGCGCAGCGAGCTGGTGAGCCGCTTCCTGGCGCGCGCGGGGCTGCCCAGCACTCACCTGCACGTCCCCACGCCCCGGCGCTACAAGCGGCCCGGGCTGCCGCGCGCCACCGAGCAGCGCAACGCCGGCCTCGCCTGGCTGCGCCAAAGGCACGGGCACCAGCGCGCGCAGCCCGGCGTGCTCTTCTTCGCCGACGACGACAACACCTACAGTCTGGAGCTCTTTCAGAGGTAGCGGCAGGCCCGGGCGGGCGGGAGAACACCCCATCGGGCTGGTCCTGCCACGGCTGCCCTTCCCCCGCGCCCACTCGGGACTCCAGGCACAGAGCCGCGGCTTGCGCTGATCCCCCGGGGTTGGAGGAGGGTGGGAGGACCTCCGGGACTCCTGAAGAGTCTGGCGGGGGGCTTTGCTTCCCCGCTTCCTCGCTCCCGCCCCACCCCAACACACACACACACACACACACACACTCACACACACACACACTCACACACACACTCACACACACACACACACACACACACACACACACACACACACACACACACACACACACACACACACACACTCTCTCTCTCTCTCTCTCTCCGGCCCCGCGATTGGGCTGAAGCGGTGGTGCAGCTGTGAGGTTCCTGGAGGATTTCTAGAAACTGGGCTCTGGCCGGCCTGAGGATGGAGCCCCGAGAGGCTGGCTGCAAGGAGAGGGGTTCTGCGCCCTGGGGGCAGGCTAGGTGGTCTCTGACGGCCTTTTCAGTGCACGCAAATGTGATTCTGAGTCTAGAGGCATATCAGGAGGACGCTGAAGATGGTGACTAAGAACCAGCTAGACACCCTGTTACAGTTTGCTGGGAAATGGTTACTAGTGAAAACACTGACTTCTAGGGAGTTCTTCCCCACCATCTCGCCCTGTACCCCACAAAGGCCCTTCTTGACTCTAAAGATGACCTCTTTTTCGAGAAATCCCTCTGGAACTGAGTTTGGGCCTGCCCTGTCCTGCCCTGTGGTTCTGTGTTTTCACAGCCCGAGGTTATCAGCAGGACTGCCGGGTTCCTTCTCCTGACCCTTCTCGAGGCCCGTCTTTGGCCACTTTTGCACCGGCCATTGCTGCTTGGTCCTCGCCGTGAGGTCCCCAGCACAGCCTGGCCCGCTGGTGCTGGGATGGCAGTGTCCCTTGGAGCCCGTAGTTGCACAAAGCCAGCAGGCACCGGGTTGGAACAGGTGTTCGTCCCTGAGGCTCGTGCTTTGCAGCCTGAGTGTGTGCGCATGCGTGTGCGTTCTGCGAACGAGGCTGGGTTGCCTGGCTTTGACAGTTTTCCTGTTTCTCCTCCACAAATATAGCGGGAAAAGACCTTGGACTTTTTGACATGCCTTTGGTCTGTTGCCTTCCTCTTCCCCAAATCCCAGACATCCTGACTCTGAGACTCCATCATCCCTTCCCTTCCCCTAAGTAAACTGGGCGATCTGTATGTCTAGACATCCCCCCGTGGCACTAGTGATAAAGAGCCCGCCTGCCAATAATGGAGGCATAGGAGAGGCGGGTTTGATCCCTGGGTCAGGAAGATCCCCTGGAGGAGGGCAGGGCAATCCACTCCAGTGTTTTTGCCTGGAGCATCCCATGGACAGAGGAACCTGGAAGGTTACAGTCCACAGGATCGCACGGAATCGGACAGGACTGAAGCGACTTAGCACACTCTTCACAGAAATCACAAACGTCCTATGATTTCATCCTAATGCCTCAATTTGGCTTCCATAAGCTCAGGATAGAGCTATTCTGTGTCTCTCCAGCTTCATTTTTCTGCCTGTGTGGCTTTAAAAATCCATTTCTTGGGGTCAATTGTTGCCTTCATTTCTTTCCATCCTCTCTCGCTTCTTGAATAAAAGGACCAGTAATTGCTCTCCTCTCCTCTCTTCCATGCTTTCACGACGGAGGGCTTTCTTCCTGTATTTCTTCTGAAGAAATCAGTTAGCTTGTCATTGTATGGTATGGTCTTATTATAACCAAGATTCAAAATATCAGCTGATTTTTTAAGTTGGGTTTTATCGTGATTCTGCATATATATTCTTGCCCCCAAAAGACATGGCTTGTATGCTGAAGCCAAGACCCTTATATTTCAGAACACCATCATTTCAACCCCCAAAATCTTTTTTCTTCTTATACAACTTGGAAGTTGTTCTGCTTGTGAAAATGTGTAGTCTTGGGTTAGCAAAACAGTGCACATTTTTATGAATTAACCTTTTAGAGGAATGGGCTGTGAAGGGCAGTCTCAGTTGCTCCCTGCTTCCAGCCCGCTGCTGTGAGGCATTGGACTGAAGGGAGGAGTTGGCACAGAGCACCAGAGAAACCGCCCAGAACACAGTCTTTCTTTGATGCTTCCCAAACTGAAAGACGTCTTGTTCGTGGTGGATATGAAGCAGCAAGAGGTTTTTTCATTGCTCCATAGGGGGAAAGAGAGAAAATAAAGAGGAGAGGATGGGGACGAAAAAAAAGCGTCAGCCGAGAGAAAACTATATAGGGGGGAAAAAAGCTAAACTTTTAAGATACTAATGTTTTGTATGGTTGGAAGTAGTGAAACATTCAAAATAAACTTACAAACATGTGTGTCTCTTATTTATGGAGAGGTGCCAAGTATACTAAATACACAACAGAAGGGACTTTTTTTTAAAGCATAATATGCATGAAACACTTAGAATTTAAGTCCTGTAGCTTCTTGGGGTTCCTCCCAGGCAGGGATTTTAGTACAAATCCCTTTCTTGCCCACCACCCCTCCCCCAACACAGGGTTTTTGAACCAAAAAAGGCATCTCTCTGTTCACCAAGCATGTATGTTGAGACACTAAGTTTTCTTTATTACAGCACATTCTTTTGTTTGCAGGGCAAGCAAGATTGAACTCTTTAAGAAGTCAGATTAGGGGAAATTATGCATCCTTAGTCTTGTATATTAATGGGATGTCCTACCCTCCACCAGTTCTAGATTAATGATTCCACCTGGATTGCAGTCTAGACACTGCTCTCTGGCAAAAACATGGGACCAGTGAAGACGTCTAAACACTATAGCTCCCTGGGGGAAGGGAAGATGCTGATCAGGGATGCTGGAGGGCCCAGCATATATCTCAGCCCTTTCAATGGTGCACACACAAATTAGTTTTTAAGTAATTCACAGTACCTCAGGAAAGAATGTCCCGAGGCAAGCTTCATCTTTTATTCATGGTGCTTCTCATTTCCATGGTTGATGTTAACGTAGATAAGATAAAAGGAGGAAAATGAACCAGGTACAAATTAGCTCTCTAAGCTTTGGCTGCCAATGAAGAAAAGTAAAAAGATGAAAGGTTTCCAAATTAAATTTAAGGCACAACAGGCACTCTGGTGCAATTAATCCTCCGTGGTAGCTTGGCTGGAATTGAGCTTTCTTCTCCCATCCAGCTAGCCAGCCAGCCAATTTTCAGGCTCCCCTTTCCACTGAGCTGTGAGGCCAGAAAATAAATATTTGCATCAAACAACCCTACATTTAACAGCCAAATTCATTTGCAAAGGAAGTGGTGTGAATTGTGGTGGAAGCTGAGCTGCCCATCAGAGATGGAGGTGCTTGGAGTCATCCGGTTCCCAGTGGCCTCTTCTTGCGGCCTTGATAGGAGTTTGCACTGTGGCTCTCAGGTAATCCTGGCTGCCTGCGACCTGCACACCCCATCCATCTAGCTCTCCAGAAAAGCTCATTTGCAAAGGATTTGCCCAGTTTTCACAGAAGCAACAGCCACAGACAAATGGGACTGTAGCTGGTCACATTTTTTCAGTAACACTATTGATCAGATTTCTGTCCTCTGCTAGAAAACCTTCCAGGGTTTCTTGAGTTTAAAGAGGCCGCTTTTCAGGTGAACTTGCTTTCACCTTGGGGAAACGGGTAGAACCGAAAGGTTAAAAAACATCACTTTCCAAGCAAGGAAAGAACTTTCAAAAGTTTAACTTTCAGTTTAAGGAGGTGAGGCTGGAAGACAAGCTGACTTCGAAAATGGTTACAGGCTCAGGAAAAGTCTCAGTTAACGTTTCTGGCAAGTAGTGAACTACAGAGGCCCTTTGGATGTTGTGCTGGGTGCAGCTAAGCTGTTTGTCGGCTGGGCAGGGGCTGGGAGTGAGGGAGGTGAGGGGCGAGTTCACCCTGCCCTTTTCTGATAATTTAGTTACATGTTCAGCCCTTTACGTGCAGCTCATTGGAGCCATAATCCAAAGGATATTGATATTTACAGTGTTTGGCACTTTCCCCCCTAAATAATAGATTACGAATGTATTTCCCGGAAGGAGACAGGAGAGCTCCCTTTCCATTTCCCCTTGACACAGTTACTTAGTGTAGAGTGATTATCTTTTCGAAGTGAAAAAACCTCAAAGATGCTTTTAGCATGCACCATCCAAAGATGATTTTACCCGAAACACTCCCCTCACGTGTTATTTCCCTAAGAGCATGTTAATAGTCACGCTGTGAGTCTGATCAAATGTGAGAATTTTGCGAAATGGATGTCTAGAAGGATGGACAGCTTTCCTAGTCTATCAGTGTGAAAACTACATTTTCTTTACTTCCCCGGGATGTATGGTACTTGAGCTGTGGCTCATTTTTGACAGGATTTTCCTTGGACACCAGCAGTGTTCATCTGGATCTTGACGTTTTAATGGATCGGGAATAACTCCTCGGGTTTCAAAGGCCTTCTCCCTTCTGCCTCTTCCTGTTGTCTTTTTTCCATCTTCCTTCTTCCTCCAACCTGCTTCCCACTGATTATTCTTTCTCATGAATAGACATGAAGACAAGTCTGGGTTATTGTGTGTGGCGATAAATGTGTGTCTTTTAAGCGTTTAGACTGTTGTCGGCAGCTTCTTGGATCCTGGTGGGGGACTCCATTTTCTTCTGTCTACCCCACTTACCTCTAAATTGCAGGCTAGTAAATTTTCTCTTGTGTGAACAGTAATGGAATAGTAATTGCTTTGAAGGCTGCTGCAAAAGCAGAATAGAAGAACCAAAGTCAACAGCCTTATTTATTAACTATTCCAGGTGCTACTCTAATAGTGGGTTTTTTCAGGACAGAATTTAATAATATTCAGATATGTTTACTCAGGCCTTCTGGACTCTGGTGAACTGTTTGCTTGGTCTGCATAAATTAAGATAACATTATTTATATTTGATTTGTAGTGCTGTCGAAGCATGCAGTTTAGGTTTTACATCGTTCTCAAGTGTCCCCCCGAAACACAAAATTGTCATACCAATCCACGGGTAAGTAGGTAGGTTTACAATAGATTTCCAATTCATAGAAATACATTAAAATTGTTCCTACCAGGTAATTTTTGTGTACAACTTGAAAATAAACATGTAAAATATTCCTTATCGTGGATACAAGCAAAATGAGTACTTACTATGGCCCAGGGGCCACATTTAGGGCGTTATGTGATTCACTCATTTGATCATCATGACAGCTGCTGGGTAGATTCTACTATGCCCCCAGCGGCCCCCATTATAATGCTGATATTTAAGTGTGAACACAGTTCTTCGATGAATACAGGGATTTTTTAAAATGCAACCTGAATCTAACGTGGTCGTAACCCTGATCAGTGTAATCAGTATCTCTGTTTTATAGGGGAGCTGCCATAGCAGGAAGCCAGTTAAAGGGTCAGGAGCTGTCTGAGACAAGATCTCCTGACCGGGTCTGGGGCCTGGCCTCTGGGTACTGTGTGGCCCATCTCACTAAACTGTACCGTCCGATGGGTGCGTGTCATCCACTGCTGTGAGTAAAGCATCTGACCGGCAGAAGTCTCTCATACTGTTCTAGCTGCTGCCATACTTGAACTCGAGCAGATCTGTCTTCCTTTTATTAAGTTTATTCTTTATTGAGGCGTAGTTGGTTTACAATGTTGTGTTCCTCTCAGGTGCACAGAAGAGCATTTCAGTTATACGTACAGGTCTGTCTTCTTGGCTGTATCAACTTGTGATTTTCTCTCTTGCCCTTTTCTTCCTGATGTACTTGGATTTATGATAACGTCATCTCCTCACTATCTCACTAAGGGACCATTTGACTTTTAGACTCTTTTTTCAGGTCAGCTGAAAACTGCTAAGTAAGCATAATAACCTGAAGTCTTTTATGTTTTTGAACTGTCTATTCCTGGGAATAAGTAAGAGTTAACTTCTGGGAAACTTCCCTCATGGTCCAGTGAGTAAGATTCTGTGCTTCCAATGCAGGGGTTGTGGGTTTGATTCTTGGTCAGGGAACTAAGATTCCACAAGCTGTGGGGCACAACCAAAAATAAAATAATAATAAAATTTTAAATCATTAATTTCTTCAAGAAAATACAGCATTAACTTTTATCCTTGATTGATGTACATACGTCAGCAATGGTAATCTGCAGAGTGTGTCAGGGTGGACAGAGTGAGGGGAAGGATACATTTCAGGATGGAATGGAAATGGAGGTGACACTGGATTGTTTCTGGTGGGCTGGGCGCCTTACCATCGGGGTGAAGGAGAAGGGCTGGGGACCTCAGCGAATCTGAGCTGACGCTGACATGGGTGGTGGGCAGAGGGGCGCTAAGGCAGCCGCCCTTGGAGCACAGGACAAGCTAGTCAGAGCCGTTGGTCTGGTTATGCTGGCCACTGCTGGCCACACCACCTGGCTTGCCTGCCTCCTCCCTTGTGGATGGGAGGTTTGTTGATTGGCCTGTTTGGTTCTTTGAGGACTAGAAATTTCTCTGGATTAAGTGCAAAATTAGTAAATCTTGAGTTTCTGCATGCTAAAAAAATCTTGAGGATGGCTGAGCTAAGGGAAGGGTGAACATGCTCCTTACCCCAAGTCAGATTATATGGTCTTTTCCCCCAAATAACTGAAAACTCAGTAGTTTTTTTTTCTCCCTCTCTCCACCTCCTCTGTCAGTGGACAAAGAATGTTAAACAGTACCTGGTGGCTCAGTGGTAAAGAATCCGCCTGCTAATGCAGGAGATGTGGGTTTGATCCCTGAGCTGCAAAGATCCCCTGGAGAAGGAAATGGCAACCCGCTCCAGTATTCTTGCCTGGGGAATCCCATGGACAGAGGAGCCTGGTGGGCTACAGTCCCTGGGGTTGCAAAAAAAAATCAGACCCAACTTGGTGACTAAACAACAAACAGCAACAAGTTACATGCAGTATCTAAGACTGTCCTTACTGCAGTCTGCATGGCAGGTGTTTGTCAGTTGCATCTTCATCTCACTAGTGGAAGCTGCACATGCTAAATGCTGAGCATTCTCCACTGAGACCTCCCTGATCTAAATTATCCTCAATAGTGTATCACTCCACCAGATTCCTTGTGCCCAGTTCAGCTTAAACATGATCATGTTTAGAAGATGTTTGAAAGGAACAAATCAGTGTCCTTCTCCCCTACTTAACAAGTATGAGTTGCACACCTCCTATGTGCCAGACTCTGTGTTAATTACAGCAGGATGGAGCCCTCCTGTGAACTCAGAGTATCCCTGCCCTCTTCTTTTAAGCCTCTGGACCTAAGCTGTATGCTAAGATCAGAGCCTGCTGAGAAAAAGGCAGATGCCTGGGCATGTACAGCAAAAGCCTCTGATGCAGTTGTGAGTTGTAGTTGTGGTTGTGGTGGAAGTGACATTTGAGCTGACATCTAAAGGATGGAGGGGGTCTGGCAGGGGAGGGGGCAGAGGAGCTGCATTTGAACCAGTCTGGGAATTTGGAAAGTGTTACACAGCAGTGTGAAGGGCATGCCTTTACTTATTCATGTGTGCTTTTTAGGTCCCCCTGCAGGCAAATCTTTAATCTCTAATTTTTTAAGAAGAACTTGGATAAGGTAGACACTAGATCAATAGAAAAATTGTTGATATATAATGCACACCCGGTTGTACCAAGGGATCATTAATGTAGATGGTTGTGATTCGTCTTAGCAGCTAACATCAGTACTGAAGTTCACTGCTCTCCTACTAGAATTTAAACTCTGTCAAGGTAGGTAGTTTCTTCTGTTCACTGCTGTGTCTCTAGTGTCCAGCATATTGTAAGTGCTCATTCAATGCCTACTGAAAGAAGGAGTGGATTATAGGAAACGTCGGAGCTAAGGGGGTCCGTCCCCAAAGGAAGCTATTTCAGAGATTGTCGGACCGCCGCCTTGAAGTTTGTCGGTGTGACTAGGCTTATACTGAGCCCTCTAAGTAGTAACTGGAAGAAAAGTTGGCTCCTGTTCTGACTCTGAGAGCTTTCAGTGCTAAGGAGAGATGGCGAGAGAGACCACGAACCTCAGTCTGTAGCCAGGCATCCCTGTGGTTGCTTGAGAGCAAGGAGAGGGTGTGGGAGTGGCTGTGAGCCCAGAGGGTGTTTGACCCACTTTCCACACGTGAGAGGTGGGAGGCTGGTGGGGGGCTCAGGTGGGAGCTTGGGGCTTAAGCGGCCCCAGGTTCAAGTCCAGTCTCATCGCCTGGTGGTCATGGGACATCCGAGAGGGTTGCCTGCCTCCTCCGATGGCTCCAAGAAATACTGAACAGAGGAGGGTTATAAATGTTCTTTTCCCTGCTTCTCTACTGCTGACTGCCCAGGTGACGGGTCCCCTAGGGAGCCACACTGTCTCACTTGGGGAGATGCCTCTGAGTCCTCTGCTCCTGAAACCTAGACTGTGCTTCTGGAAGCCTGGAGAGGAGGATGGGGCAAAGGTACAGGACTTTCCCAAACTAGTCCGTGCCAGGAGGAACCGGTAGACTGGCGATTTGAATTACACCACTGGGTTAGGACAATGATGAGAAAGACACGAGTTAAACAGGGTTTCTCTATAAGAAGTCCTGGAGGAAGGAAGATGTGAGAGAGTAAAAAGCATGTTAGGGAGGTTTGAGGCTAGAAGGAGGTAGCACAGTGTTCTTTGTGGGTGTGGAGCTGGTGAGGGGCTGGGTGAGAGCTTGCCAGTTGGGTGCCTGGGTCTCAGAGGAGGACACACATGCAACTTCCTGCAGCTCTTGGGTGTGACTGTCAGTAACCTTTGCAGCCCTTGCCCCTGGCGTGGACCTGAGATTGCTCGCATAATAGATTCTTTCTGGCATCAATGAATGAATCAAGGAGACAGTCTGTTACAAAGGAGAGGGCAGCTTAGTAGGAATGAAATGAATCTATTTTTTAAAAATGTTTTACCGGGATATAGCTGCTTTACCGCGTTGTGTGAATTTCTGCTGTACAGCAAAGGGAATCAGTTATACAAATACCGCACCCCTCCTTTACTGATTTCCTTCCCATTTAGGTCAACACAGAGCACTGAGCAGGTCCTCGTTAGTTATCTGTTTTATAAATAGTAGTGTATATATACCTATCCCAATCTCCCAGTTCATCCCACCCCCCCTCCCCCCTTTATTGTCCGTATGTCTGTTCTCTGTGTCTGTGTCTCAGTTTCTGCTTTGCACGTGGGCTCTTCTGAACCATTTTCCTAGATTCCACATATGTGAATTAATATATGGTATGTTTTCTCTTTCTGGTCTCCTTCTCTCTGTATGACAGTCTCGAGGTCTGTCCACAGGTCTGCAAATGGCACCATTGTGTCCCTTTTGGTGGCTGAGGAATGCCCCACTGTGTATCTGGACCGTAGCTTTGCTCTCCATTCCTGTCTATGGACATCCTGGTTGGTTCCATGTCTTGGCTGTTGTAAATAGTGCTGTTGGGAACACTGGGGTGTGTGTACCTTTGGGAATTATGGTTTTCTCTGTTAAAGCACATGATTAGAAGCAATCGCCTGATTTTTAAGGTCGCTTGTTGGATGGGAAGGTTTGGCGTCTAGGTCTCTCCCACACCGGTTGACTGAGGCGGCAGGGAGGCTCCAGTCTGACAGTCTCTCCTGTGCCCGGCCCTCCAGTCTAGCCAGGGTCACTGGGGCGTCTGCTGCCTGGCACCGACAGGGAGGTCCACCCTGAAGCTCCTTCTTGTTTTTAAAATACTGCTTACATTTTCATAAATAAAAGCATTTTAAAGCTCATTTCCTGCCATCCTGAGGAAGATATAGCAGCTGGGGAGAGAAAGCACGTGTGTGTGTGTGTGTGTCCATGTGTCCATGTGTCCTTCCGTCCACAGGCCCCTGGGCTGGGCCGATGCACATAGTTCCTTCGTCTCCCTATTCTTTTTCCGCAGACCCTCAACCACCCCAGCCAGTCTCTGATCGGAAGTGTGGCCACTCCCAAGGGCCTTGGCATTTTCTGTTCATATAAGCCCTAAAAGAATTTGATAAAATTGCATACCTTCTAGGATATTTTCAAGTTGATGGCCACATTTTTAAAACTGTTGCAAAGCATGTGATTTCCATATTGAATCAATTTTCATATTGAATCACTATCTTGTACACCTGAAACTAGTATAATATTGCAAATCAACTATACTTCAATTAAGAACACTTTTATGATTGAATTAACAGTATGCTTCCCTGATGGTTCATACAGTAAAGAATCTGCCTGTAATGTGGGAGACCCAGGTTCGATCCCTGGATTGGGAAGAGCCACTGGGGAAGAGTCTGGCTACCCACTTCAGTGTTCTTGCCTGGAGAATTCCATGGACAGAGGAGCCTGGCGGGCTACACTCCATGGAGTTACAAAGAGTCGGACAGGACTGAGCAACTAACACTTTCACTTTCAACGGTATATTTAGTAGCAGTAATCAAGTTATCAAAACAATATAAATGTTGCAAAGTTGGATAATTAACTATTAAGTATAAAAGCTACATTTCTTGGAACTTGATTTCTTACAAACGTAGATGAAGCATTTTGTTGCTAATGATGCGTGCTCTGTGTCATCGAGAGTATTACTTTTTGCTGGAAAAAGATGGGATTTAGCATAAGTTTGGTTCACTTTAGGTCACACTTGTTTCCATAAAATAACTATGATGGAAAAGCATTTTCTTCCCTCAGTGTTCTCCAATTTTTTGAACCCGCAAACTCTAAGCCAAAGACAGTATGTTGATCTCTTAGCAGAAATGATTTTAATAATCTATTGATAACATTGGTTCTTCAATTTTGTTGAAAAAGCTAATTAGAAATGTTCTGTCTTCTAAAAGGATGAGGTTACCCATTCATTAGAGACAGGAACTTTCTTAATAAAGACAGCAGTATTTCTGATTATCTGTGTTTGGTCTTGGAGGTTTGATCACAGTGAGACAATATATTTAATATGATCTGGGAAGGATATGGGGTTTCCCAGGTGGCACTGGTGGTAAAGAACCCACCTGCCAATGCAGATGTAAGAGAAGTGGATTGGATCTCTAGGTCTGGAAGATCTCCTGGAAGAGGGCATGGAAACCCACTCCAGTATTCTTGCCTGGAGAATCCCATGGACAGAGGAGCCTGGCAGGCTACAGTTTATAGGGTCACAAAGAGTCTGACATGACTGAAGCTACTGAAGCTGGAGCAGGGCAGTTGGGACAAAGCAAGATGAAAGGCAGGACTGACCCCTGCATCCAGAGGTCAGCTTCGGGGGAGCTTATGGAGAGTTGCCCAGCAGCTGGGATGTGTCCCCTTAAAGGTGTGTGTGCTCACATGGTCCATGAGAATCTTTATAGACATCCAGGGCCCAGGCACCCCCAGTCTGAAAACGGTTGTTCTGGTGAGAGGAGCATGAAGTTAGGAACTGGAAACTGTGAGCTCCAGACCCAGCCGAGCCCAAGCCCTCCAGCCATAACCTTGCAGGGGTCTTCATCTTTCGCTGTGTTCTAGGCGCCCCCTCTCGGTGTTGAGATGGTTCCTTCTCATCACGTGTCTGAAGTTAGGAACCACAACTCCCTTTTTACAAATGAGGGTCAGCTGTATGGTGGGCCGGGAGATGATGTGTCCAATTGTGAGGATTCGGTGAGGGAGATGCCTGTGGGTCAGAACGGCAGCTTCCCTGCGCGGCTAGACACCTGCTCTCCCGGGGTCTGGCCCCAGGAGCGGGGAGACGGGGCAGAAGACAGGATCCACCGGGCCCCTGGCCGCCCCCGCTGCGTGGTCCCAGCGGTCAGCCTGCAGGGTCCACGTGTGGACACGCGATCATCTAGATAAGCTCTGCATTGCAAGACTAAAATGCCAGTGTCAATTTTAAAGGTCGGGCGACAGTTTGGGGATATTTTTGTAACATTGGAAAGTTCTTCCATGGCATCTGTTCTCACTGGTGAGAGTGCTCCAGGCGTCCTTGGGATGTCTCTCTGCGAGGGACATCTCTGCTTTGCTGGGATGCTCAGGAACCCTCCCTACCCCCACGCCCGCCCCAGTCCTCAGAGTTGGAGCTGGGCCTCATCCCCTGACCCTTGGCTTCATGCCCGTGACCCCTGCTGTACATACTGAAAAGACAGGGTTTGTGTTTTTTTTTTTAAAAACCTGTTCCCACCTTGCCTTTTCTCCTCTGTTTAGAGGTTTTAAAAAAAAGATTTTAAAACAAAAGCATAATGAGAAGCTACTGTATAGCACAGGGAACTCTAGTCAGTGCTCAGTAATGCCTATAGGGGAATAGAATCTAAACAGTGGGTATATGTAGAACTGTGTAACTGATCCCCTTTGTTGTACAGCAGTAACTAGCGCAACATGGAAATCAACTATACTCCAACAAAAATTAATTTTAAAAACACCCATAAAAAATTAAGATAAAGTCAGATTGACAACGTTTGTGGTTTCTGCAGGTGATGATTTGGGGTTTTACAGCAGTCCAGTTTTCCTCTGAAAACCCGTTGTCTTTGGGTTAAATTCCAATGAGATTTAAAAATAGATGCCTCTTCTCTGCTTCTCGTTAGGTCTTTCTTCCCTCTTTGTGAAGGGCTTTGGGGGAGAAACAAAAATTGAGTATTCTTATTGTAATTTGTTTTCTGGTAAAATATATATTCCATGAAATTTACCATTTTAACCATTTTTAAATGTGCAGTTCAGGGGCATTTAAGTGTATCCACTCTGCTGTGCAACAATCTCCCTCTCCATCTCCAGAACTTTGTCTTCATCCAAGCTGAAACTCTGTACCCTTTAAACAGTGGCTTCCTGTGTACCCTCCTCCAGTCCCTCATAACCTATAATCTACTTTCTGTCCCTGAGAGTTACACTATTTCAGGTGCCTAGTATAAGGTAGAATTATACACAATTTGTTTTCTATTTCACTTCCTTCACTTAATATCTCCAAAGTTGATCTGCTGCTGTTGCAGCTAAGTCGCTTCAGTCGTGTCCGACTCTGTGTGACCCCATAGACGGCAGCCCACCAGGCTCCCCCTTCCCTGGGATTCTCAGGCAAGAACACTGGAGTGGGTTGCCATTTCCTTCTCCAATGCATAAAAGTGAAAAGTGAAAGGGAAGTCGCTCAATCCTGTCCGATTCTTAGAGGCCCCAGGGACTGCAGCCTGCCAGGCTCCTCCATGGTATCAAAATTCCATTCTTCTTTAAGATGGAAAACTCTTCGGTTATGCATATAGACAGTATTTTGCTTGTCCATTCCACCACCAATGAATGCTGGGTTGTCTCCTCCTTTTGGCTGCTGTGAATCTGCTCTGAGCGTTGGTATGCAGATGTTTGCTTGAGTGTCTGCTTTCAGCTCTTTGATGCATACATGTATAGAAGTGCAGTTGCTGGATCACATGGTATTTCTGTGTTTAAAATTCTGAGAAGCTGCCAGACTGTTTATCCAGCTATTGTTGTCTATTTTTTATAATAACCATCTAAGGGCTGTGAGGCGGTATCTCTTTGTGGTTTTGGTTTGCATTTCCAACTGGAGAAGGAAATGGCAACCCACTCCAGTGTTCTTGCCTGGAATATCCCAGGGATGGGGGAGCCTGGTGGGCTGCCGTCTATGGGGTCACACAGAGTCGGACACGACTGAAGCGACTTAGCAGCAGCAGTAATTAGTGATGCTGATCATCTTTTCTTATACTATTTGTATACCTTTTTTGAAGAACTGTCTGTTCATATCCTTTGCCCATTTTTCAGTTAGGTTGTTTGGCTTTGTTTTGTTTGTTTTTGTTGAGTTTTAGAAGTTCTTTATATATTCTGGATAGTAGTCTATATCAGATATGTGATTTGTAAATATGTTCTCCCATTTTGACGGGTGCTTTTTTATTTTTAATTTATTAATTTATTTTAACTGGAGGCTAATTACTTTACAGTATTGTAGTGGGTTTTGCCATACGTTGACATGAATCAGCCATGGGTGTACATGTGTCCCCCATCCTGAAGCCCGCCCACCTGCCTCCCAATCCCATCCCTCAGGGTCATCCCAGTGCACCAGCCCTGAGCATGAAGGGTGCTTTTTAAAATTTCACTGATAGTGTCCTGTGATGCTCTAAAGTCTTCAGTTTTGATGGAGTTCAGTTTTTCTATTTTTTCTTTTGTTGCTCGTGCTTTTGGTGTCATGTCCAAGAGATTGTTGCCAAATTCAATGTCATGAAGATTTTCTCCTATGTGTTCTCCTAACAGTTGCATAGTTTTAGCTGTTTTGTTTAGGTGATTAATGTTGATTTTGTTGTTGTTGTTCAATTGCCAAGTCGTGTCCCAACTCTTTG